>SNQJ01S0009889.1:140911-165549 GCA_010110895.2 Picea sitchensis | reverse complement strand
CGAGCTCTACATGGACCCTTTCACATTGCAAATTTAGAATTGGATAAATTGCATGGAGTCGGCTCTTAAACTCTATCAATTGATGAAGGTTTAAGTGATTCTGGTAGCACATGAAAGACCAGAGTCTTCAGCAAGCCTATGTTGGCTTCTTTGGTTTTCATAGGTAGAACACCAAAAACTTCTAGGGTTTCAAGAGACACATTTGAACAACTAAGATTGCAAGCAACTAGGGTTTTAAACCTGTTAAAAACCATGCCTTCATTTTTAGCTCGGAGACTGAAAGCGAATAACTATCTAGTATTGAAGGAATACGTGGATTTGCAAAACTACAAAAAGGGTTCACGGAGGCCTCAAACTAGCATAGGAAGGGGAAATGGCTATCGTTGTTGCTAGTTCGAGGATTATCTGATCGTTGGGAAAAAGATTTGAGATGAGTCATCCTCCATAATTGTTGAGAGCGAGCACAAGTGTAGTAATGTCATTGAACTTATCCTTGAGATCATGATTGGGCAACATGAATCCAAGACCAACACGGTCTTCATTTCTATTCTATTATTTATTTATGGTTATGCATATGTATGTTAACTAAAAAGGTTTGCATATTGGAATTATTGAGGAGTTGATATGGTTTTCGATACTTTATGGCTACTCTTTGATTTGATCTGTCTACACTATGGTTGTTGATTTTACTTGATATATAAAGTGTGTTCTTTGAGATCCAAAATAAGAATATGGGAAAAACATGTGCAATGGAGGTTTAGGGATTTTGGAGGATTGATATCACCCCAGCTTACGCTTATCTAGGGTCCCTCCCGAACACAGATTCCAGAAGTTGTAGTCTTCCAACGAGTTCTTTAGCAGTCCCCCCTCCTCCAGGGCTCATGGAGGAAGATCTAGTGGACTACATAGAGAATCCTCTAGGTGAGAAACCAATCTGGGCAGACTCACAATATTTATAGGTCGCCCCAGATCCCTCTCCACCTATGACATCCTCAGATTGTCATCTCCCATTTTCAATTATAACCACCTTGGCTCCATCTAGATTTCACGGTTTGTATGAGGATAACACTGGTATGGCTATAATGGGATGCCACTTGGACGAGGAAGATCATGTTAAATCCTCAGGGAAGGAATGGAATATAATACCTCCACCTAGGATCAATCCCATCATTTCTCTCATTGAAGGGGAAATCCCCCTCAATCAGAGGGTATGAGGTTTCAATTTGAGCTCCATTGAAGGTATCTCTCAAGATCACTAAGGCCTCAGCTTCATCGAGGAAAACCTAACAAATGACTTGATGAGTTGTATTCCCTTATCTGATACCAAATCTGCATCTAGAAGCATAGGATCGGGAGGAATAGGGAACCAGAGAAAAAAGAGGAAATCCATAAGGAACAAAGTTGAGGTAATCAACGTGCTACTAGGGGATATTGTAAGGCTAAATGAAATTGTAGATTTTGAAAAATCTTTGTTGGTTGGAAGGTTCCTTTAGGAATCTAAAAGACACAGATAAAATCCTTCAAATTTTCTGGAAATGGGGACCTTAGACACTATTCCTAAAAAAATAGCATTTGGACTTTGATGCACATTCAACTCAGATTGATTGCACACCCGTCTAGATCAGAATGTCAATTTTACCATTGATTCTCTAGTCCAAGGATTTTTTAGAGACATCGGTAACACTTTGGGACTCTACTTCGAATCTGATAATTCCTTTAAGGAATCTGGGTATATGGGTTTGGTAAGAATACTGGTGGGACTTGATATATCCAAAGGTCTATCATATTCCATCATTAGCAGGAAAGGACCTACTTCTTTTCACCAGGATTTGGATTACGAAGGAGTACCATTCAAATTTAGGAGGTGCCATGAGTATGGTCACCTAGTAAAGGATTGTGTTCTTCATTTTTCCAGAAAACAATGGATCCGGAAATCTTCTCCACCTATCAAAGAATCCACTCCCCTGTCTTTGGAAAAAGCTCTTTCAAAATCCTTACATGTCTCCTTGGTGGGAAACTCTTCAGTATTATATTTTCCATCAAAAATGCTAGTTGTGGAACAACATGCATCTCCCAGGAATATGACCTCTTATCCTGAAAAGGAGAGCTCATTTTCTCCAGGTGAGAATCACTCTTCCACCCTTCTCTTATACACTCCTTTGGTCTTTTGCAATTTGGTTCCTGGGAAGATAATATAGAGAATGTGACAAAGTTTTCCAAGAGGATTTCCTCTCAAGTCTACCAGGGCCCTCAAAGCCACAACCTTCTTCCCTAATTCCTTTGGACAATTTCGAAGAATCCATTGACATTATCCTGAAACCTCAAAATTTCATTCCCCCATCCTCAAAAAATGCTCCTATCAGGGAACCCAATGAAGACTCTACACCCTCCAAGGGCTCAAAATATAACTTGATACCCCGCAATAAGGATTTTGGGACTTGATATGGATCTTCTAAAGGGAGACTTGCACAATTAGAAGGAAAAATCCATAAAACTAGACAAAGAGGCAGGACATCTTATTTATCCATAACCCGAAAGTAAGCAAAATCAAAGGTAAAATCTAGTAGACAACTATCTTTACTTGGAGTCCTTAGAGAATATTTCCCCGAGGTAGGTTCAAAATGATCTTCCTCTCCCTTAATTGGAGAGGGATAGATAATCCTTCCAAAAAATTGGCCCTTAAGAGGTTAATAAGCACTTAAAATCTTGATTCCATTCTCTAGTTAGAGATCATCACAGATGGGGAAAAAAGTGTTCAAGAACTCTCTAAGATATTTAAAGGATGGGAGTTTATTTATGTGGATGCTTGTTGCTCAAGAGGGCTTGTCACGGGATGAAATACAGATCTCTTTTCCCTAGCTAATTTGTGGTCTTTTGACTCAGGGATGGTTGTCTCCCTTGTTTCTCTCGACCATGGAAAAGCTTTCAATTGTCTGAATGTCTATGGGCCTTATGTAGACCGTCAAGTTTATTGGGAATGTATTTTTTCTAAGTCATGGATTCGAAAAGGAATGATAATTTTAGGAGGAGATTTGAATTTCATTATTGGGGCCTCTAAGATATGGGTACAGTGGCCCAACCAGATATTCTCTAAAACTTTTTTTATCAAAATATTGGAGCAACTCAGCCTACTTGACATTGATCCTTCCAAGATTACCCTCACTTGGACTAATAGAAGGACTGAGGAGACTTGGATAGAAAAAAACTCAATATATTCCTGATATCTGGAGATGTATTGGATGATTCACTCCATTATATGGTCCTATGTGAGATGATTTTTGCCAAAGACATGAGGCAATTAGTGTTTCCCAGGAAGGTATACACTTTGTGAAAACAAAAAGTTGAAGGCGATGATAGCCAAAGTATACCTATCAAAGGTCTTTGATGAAGTTAGTTGGCTCTTCCTCGGACTCATTCTCATCCATTTGGGTTTCAGCCTACACTTTGTGGCCTCGGTAATGGCTCGCATCAGCACAGTGACATTCACAATATTAATGAATGGATCGACCTCATTTTTCTTCAACTCCAAAAAAGGAATTTACTAGGGATGTCCCCTTTTCTCCCTTCTCTTTCTCCTGGTAGCAGGGGGATTATGCATGGCTTTCAAGGGAGCTACAAAAAATGGCTCTTTTAAAGGTCTTCTCATTGGAAACTCTTGTTATGTTTCACACCTACTTTTTGTGGATGAAATCCTAATATTTTGTGATGGATCCAAACATATGGTGGAAAAACTCAAATAAATTCTAGACCTTTTTTGCACAACCACAGGTATGTTCATAAATTTCTCCAAGCCTTTGATGATTAGTTTGGGTTTCTGAGAGCAAAAAAAGCACTACTTAAATCAAAATTTCCCTTTTATGAACTCGTCCTTTAAGGTTGGTCTCAAGTACTTGGGTTTCCATTTAAAGGATAACCTATACCTCAAGGGATACTAGAAATGGCTTATAGCCAAGATCGAAAGAAAATTGAACACCTGGTGCAACAGATGGCTATCACGCGGTTGTCGTCTAATTCTTATCAAATCCGTCATTGAGGCCATCCTAGTTTATTGGATGTCTTTGGCTTGGATCTTGAAAGGGATACTAGATAAAACTTACTAGCTATGTTATCGATTTATATGGTCAAGGAACCAGGAGAATAAAGGAATGCCACTGGTCTCCTCGAGAAACATGGCCATCCCTAAAAAACAAGGTGGTTGGGGTCTGTTAGCACAAATTTCTACCCTCCAATCTGAGCTGATAAACCTGTTATGACAACGGTAAAAACTTGGCTAATTATAGGAGAAATAGCCCCAAATGTCACAGGCTAAACCCCTCTCCGTTTGGGCTAGTGATTTCTGGCCTCTGGGGGGTTCCCTAGGCACAATGAAGCGCCTTGCTGGCTGATTTAAGGTCTGGTTTTCTGCGTTAAAACTAAAAATCAGCGAGTTGTTTTGTCTTGGACAGCGTGTGAAAGCAGTCCAAAATAGTGAGAAAATTGATCTTATACGCTTGGAGGGAACCTGCAGGGTTAGCACAATGAATATAGACTGGAAAGAAGATGAAAACTATTCAAAATGATCGAAATTAACCATGATAAACAGTTCAGAAAATGACATATCAGATTACAAATTTACCATATTATCACCAAGAAAAGAGGTTTGAATGAAAAACACACACTTCATTACTGATAAAGCTTCCAAAAAAGTTGGTTGCACCACACTTGACAAGCCTACAACCGATACAATGACTACTTTGCTCAAAAAGGAGTCACTAGACTAGAGAAAAAGAGAAGAGAATGAGAAAGACACTATGTTGTCGCTGCAAGAAACCGACCAAGACTTCATGTAGAACATCCAATATATAACTTGTGAAGGACGCATATCTCAAGGAAGAAACCATAGAACCCATGGGAGATAAAAGGGAAGGTATACACATAAAGGGATAGACAAAAAGTTGAAGGAAGATGCGCATGAGGGAGTTAGATGCATGAGGAAGAATTGCATGGATAGGTAAGCATGCATATGCATGGGAGAAGTAAAGAGAGTGGAGTAGTAGTTGACTCACGCATACATAACTGGCGCATTAGAATAGTCAATGCGCATGGATAGATGGGAGACTATGAGTGGGACGGCGAGTGGAGAGGGTAAGAGTATTGAAGTAAGGGAGTGCATGTGTGGAGTTAGAATACAATGGAATCGCATGGGTTATTTAACCATACCTTTTTTTTAATCAAGTGTGAACATAAGTCATAAACAAGGGATACGTATTTTGGGGGACAAACTTCTTTTTAATATTAATTAATAAATATTTTAAAGGCGGACACACACTTTTGGTTAATTAATATAATAGGGGGCACTCACTTTAATAAAGATGGGGGCATATGAATATGAATACGTTAGAATGAGTCGGTAAGTGGTTAGTTATAAAGGGAAAAAACCGTTTATTAATTAATTAAAAAGAAAAGCGGAGATAAACGCTAAAATAATCAAATAAAGTGATTTTTATTTTTAATTTAATTAATTTAAAGTAGACATGGGAAGTGGTTTAGAAAGTGGGTTAGAGTTTAATGAATGGGTTAGGGTTAGAATAAGATAGGATAAAGGGATATGGGTTTAGGATTAGGATAAAATTAAAGGGAAATGTGTTTTAGGGACAATGTACAGAAAGTGGTTTTATGATGAGTGCAGAAGAATCTGTGAGAAAAGTAAGCCCAATTGGCTAAACTTTCTTCATGGAAGTTCTACCCCATGCTCCCTTGGTCAAATAATGCCACATAGATGCCACATCTCACTAAAATTCGGCCACATGTTGAAATTTGATCTCGCCACTTGTCATTGTTGGAGATGACTGGACTTGCTAAATATAACAGCTGCTAAAAATATCCATTCGATCCCAAAATTTTAAAACTTGGCGAAACTGACCCAAACTTTCCACAAATGCTCGACATGACTGGGTGAGCACCATCATGTGTCTACTGCTAAAAATAGACACTGCTAAAAATATAAAGTTGTCTGAATGCCCTTGACTTTATACTCATTGATCTTGTCTCCCTACAAGGGCTTCGAATATGCAGTCAGACCCGACATGCGAGCCATGGTGCTCAACCTGCTAAAAATAGAAATATGGGTGACATCATCCAGAAAAAGGTCCAAAGACTTATGGATGCCTCAAGGATCAATAATGCGCTCTCAGAATCTGAATCTAGGGCTTGAATCACAACATGCCAAAAATAGCAAGTTCTTGCATGTCACTCGGAAAAACGTCATCGGGCCTAGAATCATGCAAGGACTCATACTGTATGCTATGAACTGCCCCAAACTGTCAAGAGACCCACTCAAACCGTGCCTCCTAAAAAGTAGCAACACCTGTATACATCTCTCTCACACAAATGCATGGAAACCAAGTAGATTGTGACTCTTGAACTAAGTAACCATGTATTGATCATGTACCTACCTCATGTGTGAACCATCCTCCTGCTCAACATAAGTGCTAAAACCTTGGGAAAATATTAGTATGCCAACCAAAGTGTTGCATGCTAGCTCTTAACCCTTAAGACTTTCAAGGGTGAAAATCTAGGAGTTAGCAGGGTCTCAAAAACCTTTTTCTCTTCTGCAAAGCCCTAGCAAGAAAGAATGTTTAGAGGATTATCCAGGGAAAGGGATTCTAGGAAAATTGTGTACAAGATAAGTACCTTGGACTACTTTCTATTGAAGATTGGATTCGAACCCCCCAAAAAAAAAATCCAGTCCTCCTCCATCATCTGGAAAGCAACCACTGCAATCTTCCCTCTAATTGGAAACTGATTAATTTGAAGGGTTGGGAAAGGAGAGAAGGTACACCTTGGTCTTGACCCTTGTATTGGAAGTAAAGATCAACATAGACCTCCCATCCCTCTCATCCATGATCCAAGATCAAAGGGTTTTTATAACCTTCATCAAATTGCAATAGGGAAAGCATTGAAATCTAGACAACAACAATGGCTTACCTGGAGAGACTTGAACCTTAATGAGGATTATGCAACGATCTAGAACTCTTACATAGAATGTCTCCACCATCTTGTCACAAGGTTGGTTGAATGTTGTTGATTTAAATTTGATAGGTGAGTGGGCTAGTGATTGGAATAACTACATAACCACTCTTCAAACGACAAATATTTGACTTGGTCCACTTGAGGATGAAATTTTTTAGGGGAGAAATATGGTTGGATGTAATTGTTTAACTAAACTAGGTTATGAGGCCCTATTTGGTCTACGGATAAATGGTGAAGCTTGGTGGTGGAAGAAAAATTGGAAATTAAAATCTCCCCAAAAAACCATTTTATTGTGTGGGTTTCTCTTAATAATAAGGTATTGACCTAGGATAGTTTATTGAAAAGAAACGAGGGGCCTCGTATTTGTCTTATTTGTAGGAGAAATGAGGAGACCCCTATGCATATTTTTATGTTTTTTACTAATTCTCAACGGATTTGGAGGGACCTTGAAGGTCACTTAGGCCTCACAAACTTATGGAACAAGGATATTATAGAAGATTGCTTCTTTGGATGGTTCTCCAACACATACTTGAAGCCTTTTTGGGCACTTCCTTTGGGGTATCTAACTACCACGTAACTCAATTTTATTTGAGAAAATGTTTGTTCCATATTTTAAAACCTCTACTCAAGTCCTAGGTTTACTCTCATATTACAATAATGATACAATTCAAAATCCACCAAGGCTTGTGGGCGAGCTCAAGGTGGGCAATTCGAGGCCATCGTGTTTTTTCGATGGTGTATGCTAAGATACTATCTATGGATGTGGTTTTGTTCTACATTTTTCTGATCGTCATTTATTTCATATCAAAGAAAATGTAGGGAGGGGTATTGTTGAACCCCTTTTGTGCTTCCCCTTTACTTTTATTTTTCGTGTTTCTTTTCTTACCTCTTAGTTTCCCCTTCTATATTTTCCCTTCCCTCATCTCTCACATTCCCCTCTTTTTTCCTTTCTTTTTTGTGACAAGATTACCATACTTAGTTGTTTTCACTATGTTTGTGGACTTTCGGACTCACGGACCTTTAGACTTGTATTATGTTCCCTTTACCGATATATCAATCCGCCCAACACTTAGTTTATTTTTGCATCACGGACTTCTGGAATTGCAGACTTGCGAACTTACGTGTTATAACTCCACTCACCCCATTGTCTGTCTGACATATTTCAACACTTAGTCATTTCATCCATCGTGGAATTTCGGACTTGCGGACCTTCAGACTCATGAACTTGCTTTTCCATCCTAATCGCTCACTTCGACTCTCCTCCATTATGTGTCTCTTCCTTCACATTCCGCGATGTCACATTTAATGCTATCCTTACGGACTTAACCACTAAATTTATTTTTGAAGTGTTCGTTAATTAATGGTGCTTATACCGATGCTAGTCATATTTATTTCGAGTTAATGTTTCCATCAAAAGAAAATCTAACATAAAATCATTTTATTGTGCAAAGTAATATTACAAGAGAAGTTGGCTAGATCCGCAAAGTTGGTCATGAGAAAACAATAGTTATGTGGAGATACCTTGAACCTCTTTGCTAGAGAAGACCAGAACTATCATTGGTCCCGGTCATATTGGTATTATTCAAATTTGTTGGGTAAAGAAAACAACAAGGTGTGGACCTCGAGGATAGTTCTTCTAGGATGTGTTCCCGAAGTCTTTGAATGCAAGGATATTTTCACCTGGTGCATCGACAATTTTATCCAGAACAGAAGGGTCATCACATTGCAGAGAAATTCTCATGTTTCCTTGGTGCCTTCAATATTTAGAGAGATTCTAAAGTTGTCAGAGCCGAACCTAGTTTACAAAGGGGAGGAATCCATAAATTTTCTAAAAAGAAAAAACAATGTAATCAAACTTCTTCAAGAATATTTGCATGACCCCGCATCAATGCCTGAAGATATATTCAGAATTCAAGTAAGTTCTTTAAAAAATCCTTATAAACAAATTGCTTGGTTATTACATGATTTGTTGGACAAGATTCTACAGAAACCATTCCCCGATTGGAATTATATATACTGCATTTTTTGGTTCACGAAAATGCAATCTTCGACTGGGCGAAGATTATTTCGAATGAAATTACTGCATAGTTGACGAATTTCAAGACTGAGAAAAAGTTTTATATGTCGTCTTATTTGATATTTTCTATTACATATTGTCATACTTTTGAGGGTTTAAAAATTGCCCGGAGAGTGAAAATAAAGGTGGACCCTGTGACCATGTGGTATGAAGCTTTATGGAGGCAGAGAGTCGGCCATCATTTATATGAAGTATATTATGATTATGTCTAAATTCAAGAAGTTGTTATTTGGGAAAGACACTTTTTTATTATTGAAGTAGCTAGACAATATAAATTTTGGTTTCACGCGTTTTTTGAGAAAAGAAAAAAGTAGTTCATACCTCTCCCGTGGAAAGTCAGCGAAATTCTTCTCAGAGGAATTTCCAAGATTGACGAATATGTTGCTTATTTTGACCACTCCAACTTGAGATATGCAGAGGAAATCAATGGTTTTGACCCTAGTCATCTTTTTTATAATCATTTGATTTCAGTTGGGCTTAGCCCTACTCTCATAAATTCAGTCGTAAGTGGAGAATAATAGAATGACATCCATAATCCAAATAATCAAGAAGCCGACAAAGACTCTAGAGATATAGAAATTGTCATAAGTACTACAAAGCACCATAAGGAAAGAGGTAAGCCCTCAAGTAAGAAAAATGTTCAGCCACCAGTTGTTTCTTGAAGAAGTGCTCTTCCAAAGACAAATCCTCAACCTGGGACAACACACACAAGAAAAATACAGAGTAATAACTCAAGGGATGATGAAGAAAGAAACCCTCCTAAGGGGAACCTGGAGAATCCCCACAAGTTAAAAATTAAGAGAAAAAGAGACTAATTCAGAGTCGAAGGGAGAAGAAGTGCATGCACCAGAAAATGATTTGTTATTGGATAATATGGATTTGGATGTGGATATTGAAAATATCACTTTCCCAGATGTAGAAGCACCGACTAGAGAAAATATAAAACATACTTTTGCACTCATAGTTGAGGAGAAGAACATGGGGAGGCGAGGATTGGTGGGATATTGATTGCTCAACAAGAGGAGCAACATACTCAACAACAAGAGTATCGTATAGACCCATTAAGAGCATCACATATCACTTACAAGGAATTGAACCTGGGTGGGGAGGATAACAATCATTTTTCCCAACCACCCAAGCTACATCCAATGGACAAAAAAGAAAATTAATGTTATATTTAATGATAAGTTGCCATGTTAATAATGTTATACTGAATAATGCCATCCTAGTTTTATATGTTTTTTCGCTTCAAGTTGCCCATGTTTTTTAAAAATAAAAGCACTCTTTTATTACATGCTTTTCTCTTCAAACTTTTTTTTCCACGAAAAATTGCACATTATATTTATATTAATATAATATGTTCTCAAGTCAAACATTACATCAATAGTTCCTTTTGTTTCCATGGATCGATCCATAGACATAACTACATAGAAATTTTTCAATTTCCTTACAAGACTGACAACTTATCCTTAAGAACCAAAAAAGACACTTTTCAAAAAGTAATGAGAGTTTCATACATAGTTGTAGGCTAAAAATATAGAACCACTCATCATAGCAAAAAACCAAAATATATAAACTCCCCCCAAAAAAACTTTTGGCACATCTTTAAAAAGAAAGTCGGGCCCTCATGGCCGCCTTCAAACTTACTACTTATAAATTGTTATACATACATAAAATTTGTATTACATGCTTTTCCTTTCAAAATTACTAATTATAAAACGTTATATATACATTTTTTATTAGATGTTTTTCCTCCTATATATTAACTATTAAAATTAGATTGTAATTATTATTGAATAGTAATTTTATGACTTAATATTTGACATCTTCGTCATTCAAAATGACAAATCCAAAAATCATATTTAATAAATTAATATATCTCCATAGAAATGCTTATCTTGAGAGGAATATTGTAACTTAAAATTAGATTAAGTAGATTATTATTCTTACATAGCAATGTTTATCTTCGGATGAATATGTAACTTAAAATTATATTACATACATTAATATTATTCCCTCACGCTCTTCATCTTCGGATGAATATCATAATGGAAAATTAGATTGTATACATATATTTTAGATATAAATGAGTGGAATATAAAGAGTATTATTTATTTATAAAATTAGATTATCTACATATATTTTAAATACAAGGATATTAATAAAAAACAAAAGTTGACTAACCCTTTCCTATGTTTTTCCTCGAAAATAATATTAATCTAGAAGAAAGGTCAACTTAATCTTCTCCGAGCTTCCCTTCAACAAGAATATTAGTCTAGAAGATACATCGACCAACCCTTTCCAAAGCTTCCCCTCCAAAAGAATACAATTCTAGAAGATAGGTCGACTGACCCTTTTCTAGGCTTCTCCTTGATAAGCATATTAGTCTACGAGATAGGTCAACCAACCCTTCCTGATCCAAAAATGGATCCAGGAACCAAAATGGGTCCAGGAAGGCCTAAAAATCAAAGTGCTTAGAATTGTTTCAAAATAGACGTGTGTGTAGGCATCGTCGTTACGAACCCAGCACAACTTGAACGGGCTCAAACGAACACTGTATGCGAAAGATATCGTGATCTGTTCGTTTTGCCAAACAGGCAAAAATTTTTATGGTTGTGCAGTTCGTACAGTGTTGACGTGGCAACTGACTGTACAGGTCATACGGTCGTACAGGTGGTGTGGCATAGGAGTGGCATGCTGACTGGGAAAATGTTGTTGACAGGTGGACGAATCATCGTTTGACACATGGCATTTATGTAGGCGAATGGTATGGTGCCACATGGCCCAGTCATGGGCTTCCACTTGGCACCCCTTCATTGGTTTGTTGGTTATGGAAAAATTGTTTGGACTCCACCGAAGTCAAACCCTTGACCTTCGGTACGGGCGGAAGTGACTTCATAGGGTTGGGCTACCAGCCTGCCCTCGGTGTTCCTTGTAATCTATAGTTTAAATATATTATTTAAACTTTCAACTTTGTAATTTGGGCGGAGTTAAGGGCTGGGGCCTAGCCTCAGCCCTGACACATACAACCTTACCATATAACCTTCTCTCTATCATTTGGTGTGGACTGTGGAATGGAGCCAGCTCGCGACGCAATATCATACGACCACCCATCTTGTTTCCATGTGACCCGGACCTCACGCCGATTGTGGGGTTAGCGCCCGGTCGGTCGGGCTAGCCCGTCGACCAAGGCATGTAACCAGAGGCTACAATCAGGGGGCTAGAGCTACATGCGAGCACGTGGAAGGTAAGGGCGTGGCCATATGGCAAGGCCACGTGACCAAGGCCCGAGATCGAGGGGCTAAGGACCAGGACCAGTCAGCCCAGGGCCACATGGAGGGCGCCCATATGACCAGGAGCCCAAATTTTGGGGTCTGCGCCCTATATTTTCCAAAAGTGGGTTTTTCAACCTTATATTAAGATTTTATTTGATTTTTCAACGAGTTTTGAGAGATTTTGGCCATTATTAGAGGATTTGGAGCTCTTTTTGAGGCCAGATCTTGGGGGGAAGTTGGGAGTTTGTTGCCAACTTCAAGCATATATAAACCAGAGGTTCTTGGAAGCTATAGGGAGGTGCAAAAGAGGATAAATGTTGAATAATTGAAAATCCAAAGCCATTTTTATGGAGGGAAGCCATTGAGGACAATAATTTTGCGGGCTATTTTTGGGAGCTTCGTTCATCTGTTTTCAATGCCGTCAGTTTTGTCGGGTTCTTGAGATCTAGCTGAACACACCTAGATCAGTTTGCAATCCATTTGGAACTTTTACGATGTACTTTTGAATCTTTGAATATAAATAAGAAAGCCTCACCCACTGAGACAAAGGCCCGAAGACGTAGGCGATATTGCCGAACTTCGTTATCAACTTTTGTTGTTATGGTTTTCTTAATCTTGTGTTTATTTCCAGATCTGTATATTTTATATGGCTTCCATGTTACATCATTAATTCTTCCTCTTTCATCAATTTCTTTAATGGTTAATGAACACATGTTTTTAAAACTCAACCATAGTGTTTAAAAGATCTTTTTGGATCAAGTGGTATCAGAGCTAGTTGACGGTTGGTTTTTGAGTTTGCGTGATTACCAGGGAAAAGTTGAATCATGGTGAAGGCGATCTTGTTGAAGAGAATCCAGAGTTTGGGTCGAGAAAGAGAACTTCTCAAAGTGATAAGATGGCGTTGGAAGAGGGACTTTCTCATGAGGAGAAAGACTTTCTTCGCCATGTCGGAGATGGTGAAGGTTTTATATGATGATTACTTGGAACAGAAGAGACTGATTCTAGGTGAATCTTTAAAGGTCAAAATTGAAGAAGGATAGAATCCTCCTCAAACTCCTCCTTCACCTCCTTCTTCTCCATCAACTTCTTCTTCTTCTTCAAGTTCAAGTTCCAAATCCACCGCAAGAAAACATTCCCATAAACATAAAAATGAAATGCCTTTACTTAAGCTTGATGTGAAATTTGAATTACCCATGTATGATGGTGAAGTCAAGTCAGAGAGGCTTGATAACTAGGTTAGATAGATGGAGGTTTATGGTAGTGTGCAACAAATCAAAGATGAGGCCACTCAAATCAAATTGGCATCGCTTCGACTTGCAGGCACAACACTCATCTGGTGGCAAAGCAAGTTGCAAAATGGCACGCAACAAGTGGGTAAGGTATTTCCATCATGGAAATTTTTTGTTTCTACACTTATAAAGCAATTTTATCATTTATGTTATAAAGAGAAGGCTTTAATTGAATGGCAAGGTCTTAAACTAAGAAAGGGACAAACAATGCAAGAATACATAGATGAATTTCGTAACATGGCATTGATGTTAGATATTCCTTTACATACCCACGAAACTCTTATGAAGTATATAGGAGGTTTACCTGCACACATTCGAAACATTGTATCTATGTTTGGACCTACTAATATTTATGAGGTTTTTGTTCAAGCAACATACATTGAGGAAGGGAAAACAAGAGTTGGTGTATCAGAGGAATCGTCTTCGAGAAAAGAGGACAAAAGGAAGTGGAATGGCAAAAAGGAAAATTCAGTGGAAAGAAAGGAAGAGAAGATCTCTTGCAAGCATTGCAAGAAAGAAGGGCATGATGATGACTATTGTTGGCAATTGCATCCCGAGAAGAGACCGAAGTGGTTCAAAGAAAGGAAAGGGAGGCAAACAGTTGCAGCAACATCACGACCAACAGACTTAGGATTGGATTCGGGTGATGAGTCTAAAATCTCAGTAGTTGGTTTGACAGGTAAAATTAGTGATGGATTTGATTCTAGAAGTAAATTGTTTCATTTAAGGGTCGTAATGAGGCATACTAAGTTCGACACAGTGATATATAGTGGATCTCAATCTACCTTGATTTCAAAGGAAGTGGTTAAACAATTGGGATTAAACACTCAGATGCATCATAAGCCTTACTCACTTAAATGGATAAGCAACAACCATAAATTGCACTTAGCAAAGCAATGCACATTAAAGTTTACAATTTCATATAAGTTTGTGGATGAGGTAACATGTGATGTGGTGCCACTAAATGAATGCAGAATGGTCTTAGGTGGTCCTTATTTGTATGATTGCAAAGCAATCTTATACAGGGAACATAATCAATATCACTTAATAAAGCAGGCAAAGAATATGTTGTACATGCTCATCATTTAAATGTGAATCAATCTCTTCAAACAATGGAACAATTAAGAAAGGAAAATCATGCAAGCAACACACCTATAATTGTCCCAAATCAAGCAATTGATCTTAAGCAAGAACATGAGATGATTGTAGAATGGAAGATCAATCATACTTTGCTTCAAGATAAGCTAATGTCGTGCAAGTATTACAAACATATTAGTTCATTTGCAGTCATATTTCTGATGTTATCATTAGTAAAGTTGTCAACATGGGTGATAGTGGCTTCAATAAGATGTGACAGAGTATAAGTGCCTAACAATATGTTGTCGGTTATCATGGTTGTTTTACAGTTTATCTTGATGAGATAGGTGCACAGGACAGATTTTAAAGACAGAGAACAAGTGGGATGGCCTATCCCACAATTGATGATTGGTTAGTATCCTTTTGGAGGACCAAAAGGTCTTAGTGGGGAGGATTGATCCAAAAATGGGTCCAGGAAGGCCTAAAAATAAAAATGATCATAATCACTTCAAAACAGGCATGTGTGTAGGCCTCGTCGTTATGAACCCAACGCAACTTGAATGGGCTCAAATAGACACCGTATGTGAAAGATATCACGTTCTGTTCATTTTGCCAAACAGACAAAAAAAATTATGACTCTGCAATATGTACAGTGTTGACGTGGCAGCTGAATGTATAGGTTGTACGGACGTACAGGTGACGTGGTAGAGGAGTGGCATGTTGACTGGGCAAATGTTGTTGACGGGTGGACGAATCATCGTTTGACACGTGGCATTTATCTGGGCAAATGGTATGGTGCCACGTGGCCCAATCATAGGCTGCCACATGGCACCCCTTCATTGGTTTGTTGGTTATGGAAAAATTGTTTGGACTCCACTGGAGTCGAACCCGTGACCTCCGGTCCAGGCGGAAGTGACTTGGCAGGGTCGGGCTACCAGCCTGCCCTTGGTGTTCCTTGTAATCTACAATTTAAATATATTATTTAAGCTTTTAACTTTGTAATTTGGGCGGAGTTGAGGGTTGGGGCCTAGCCCTAACCCCAGTGCATACAACCTTACCATATAAACTTCACTCTATCGTTTGGTGTGGACTCTAGAATGGATCCATCTCCCAACACAAAATCATACGACTACCCATATGCTCATTTCCATGTGACCCGGACCTCTCGTGGATTGTGCGGTTAGCGCCCGGTCGGTCGAGCTAGCCCGCCAACCAAGGAGCGTAACTAGAGGCTACGACCAGGGGGGCAGAGATACATGCGAGCACGTGGAAGGTAAGGGTGTGTCCATATGGCCAAGCCATGTGACTAGGGCCCGATATCGGGGGGCTAAGGACCAGCGCCAGTCAGCCCACGGCCCGAGATCGGGGGGCTAAGGACCAACGCCAGTCAGCCCAGGGCCACATGGAGGGCCCCCATATGACCAAGAGCCCGTATTTTGGGGGTTTCACCCTATATTTTCCAAAAAGTGGGTTTTTCAACCTTATATTAAGATTTTATTTGATTTTTCAACCAGTTTTGATAGATTTTGGCCATTATTGGAGGATCTGGAGCTCTTTTTGAGGCCAGATCTTGGGGTGAAGTTGGGATTTTTTTACCAAATTCAAGCCTATATAAACTAGAGGTTCTTGGAATCCTTAGGGAGGTGCAGAAGAGGAGAAATTCTGAATAATTGAAAATCCAAAGCCATTTTTATGCAGGGAAGCCATTGAGGAGAGCAACTTTGTGGGCCATTTCCGAGAGCTTCGTTCATCTGTTTTCAGTGCCGTCAGTTTTGTCAGTTTCTTGAGATCTAGAAGAACACATTGAGATCATTTTGTAATCCATTTTTCATTTTTATGATGTAATTTTGAAGCTTTGAAGAGAAATAAGAAAGCCTCACCCACTAAGACAAAGGCCCGAAGACGTAGGCGATATTGTCGAACTCCATTATCAACTTTTTCTGTTATGGTTTGCTGAATATTGTGCTTATTTTCATATATTTATATTTTATATGGCTTCCATGTTACATCATTAATTCTTCCTCTTTCATCAATTTCTTTAATGGTTAATGAACACAAGTTTTTAAAACTCAACCATAGTCTTTAAAATATCTTTTTGAATCACTTTTGTAGGCTTCCCCTTGATGAGAATATTAATCTGGAATAGATAGATCGATCATACATTTACTAGGCCTCCCCTCAACGAGCATATTATTATGGAAGAGAGGTTAATCGACCCTTACTGAGGCTTCCCCCCAACAAGTATATTAGTCTGGAAGAGAGGTCGATCAACCTTTCCTAATATTCCCCTCGATGAGCATATTATTGTGGAAGAGAGCTTGACCAACCCTTCCCCAATCTTCCCCTAGATGAGAATATTAGTCTAGAAGAGAGATTGGCTAACCCTTCTCTAGGATTCCCCTCAACAAACATATTAATCTAGAATACAAGTCAACATGCACTTCCCTAAACTTCCCATCAATGAGCATATTGATCTAGAAATAATGTTCACCTACCCTTCCCTAGGCTTCCCCTCAATGAAAGTATTAATCTATAAGAAAATTTGACCAACCCTTTCCTTCTTCATTATTCCACCTAACTAAACTTTCCCACGAGGAAGGGTCGAATGACCCTTCCATAATCTTCCCCTTTACAAATATAAATTATACAATCATTATAATATAAGGATTAACAAAAAAAATAGATTGGGAAGGATCATTTGACCCTTATAATGTCTTCCCCTTAACAAAAATCAAGTATACGATTGTTTTATATGGATTAACTAAGATTTTAGATTGGGAATGGTTGACTAACCCTTCCATGAGCTTGCCCTTAACGAACATTAATTATATGAATATTACATAAGGGATAACTAAAAAAAATTATGGGGAATTTCCAACCCTTCTCACATCTATCCTCAACAAAAATCATACGGGTAAAATAAGAATTTAGATTCAGAATGGTCGACTAACCCTTCCAATCCATACCCTTTAATGAAAAAACAATTATACAATTATTTTGTATGGATTAACAATTTAGATTAGGAAGATTTGACAACTCGTCCACACTCTTACCCTTAACAAACATTAATTCTACAATTAGTGTCTAAGTATTAACTAAAAAATTCTATCAGGAAGGGTCAACCAACCCTTCCTAAGTCTTTTCCTCAACGAAAATAGGTTGGATGAATAAAATAGATACACTTTTGAAATTGTAAAGAAGACAAGGTAATACTTTCAAGTCATAGTTTGGCTAGGGAATCAACATATTTGTGTCTAACATGTTAGATGTAAACTCCTAGGAAGAGGAAAAATTCCATATTTCAATTGCCTCTATCCCACCCTATTTTGGTGACATGAAACCTATTCTTAAGAAAATGTAGAGTAAAATTAATTCCATCATTATACATAAGTTGGAGAGGAATCTGAGGGAAAATAATTGATCCTTGGTGTATCTTTAGGGATATCAAGACACCTAAAAGAGCCTCTACTTAAATATGCCCTTGGATCTATGATTTTTCCAATTGATTCAACATATGGTTCAAGTTAGCTCATTGGTTTCTAGCTGGAAATTTTTTTAATACGTGTTATATGCACTTCTAGTACCATGATTACATATTACATGTGAACTTCATTTTTATTACATGCATTTTTAAGTTCTCTTTGGGATGTTCCAAATGCTTACCACTATTTTTTGTTCTATCTAAGCCTCTCTTTGGGAACTTGCAAATGGAGGTTCTAATATTTACAAAGTGATCAATTGAGGCTTGTGAAGTCAACCCTTGATTACCAATTATAAAAATAATTTTGGCCAATGAAGTCAAGCAAAAGCGTATGGGTCTTTTGATAAGTCTGTTAGCTTTTGGGGTTACTCTGAAAGTGTTTATACAATGTTTGGGGGTGCTTCATGAGATTTTAGGTACATGTTGTATGATAAACCCCTTGAAATTCCATGATGTATTTTTCACATTAGATATGGTCTATGATGTGTTTTTCACATTAGATATGGTATATGATGGATTTTCACATGGATTTCTCAATGTTTGATTGACCTCAATTGGTTGTTTGCATGACATTCTTCCCTAGGGTGTTGGATATCTTCAGATAGTTTCATGACTTTCTACATGTTGGCCACATTGAGGAGGTTTCTTGGTTGGAGAATGACCTACATTAAAGGAGGATTGTTTGTAATATTAGAGGAGGTAATTGGGACCTAGAAATAATGGTGTAGCTTGGATTCTTGCATGGAATCCTAGAGTTGAACTAGAGATTCTTGGGTTGTGATAGTGTTCAGGCAAGGGGAGTGGACCCAGTAAACTACATGTGGCTTAAGAGGTTTTGTTGGAGTCATTGAAGGTTTATAGGAGGATCATTGGACACACCTCATGGATCACCCTTGAATTTGGAACCTTTCTTGTGGATAACATCACCTTGGAGCTTGACGTCTGTACCCTTGAAGTGTAGCACTCCAAATGTGTGAGCCTGCTTGTGGATTTGTAGGTTGCTTGTAAGGTTTTAGGACCACATCTGTTTTTTTTCCTCCCTTACGTTTCATATATATTGAGGAAGGAGAGAGTCCTTTCATTTTATAATTATCATTTGTACTCTTCTCTTTGTATTTGTGTTCTTAGAGTGAGACTCTAGGGTTCATAAGGAAACCATAGGAGAAATTATGGATGGAAAAGAGGATGTTTGTTTGGGGAGCTTTCTCTTGTGAGATACTAGGGTTTACTCTTGTGAATAAGACATTGAATTTGTTGATATTATAATTCATATTCTTATCACTTTTGTAACACCCTTCATGGTGTTAACCTCACAACAACACTTTTGCACAACTTATTAAATAATTGCTTCGCTTATCACAAGTTTATAACAATGACATATGTAAATGTGTTTATTTTTATATAATGACAATTGACTATTGATACCCAATTCTTGTTACTATTCAACGATTAATATAACTTATACTTTGAGTGATTGGAAGGTTATAATTACCTACTAATTATATTTACACATATAATTATTATTAACTACTTCTACAGTTATAAACTGGTAAGAACCTTAATCTTAATTAATCATTTAAATATTCTAATGTATCTACTTAACCAATCAAGAACCTTAATCTTACGTAGTCATTTAAATCTTCTAATGTATCTACTTAACCAATCATACCATTTCTTGTGGAATATTATTAAGGATTGAAATTATAACATCTCTTATGTCAAGTTGTGAAGAATATACTTCTTGTATCCTTGGGAATTAGTCCCGATTTAAAATTAATATTGTATAAGCATATCTTTGTGATTGTTATATAATCAAGGTAATTAACGAGGTATAAATTATACCATAACTACTTATTATATATAGTTTTTTTTTTCTTTTCTAGATACTAATTAGGTAACTTATTACCACCATCTTACTAGCTATCCAAGATACTAAAAGACTAAATTGCTTACATTATCTTATTAGTAAACCAAATATATTTAATTTACAATCGTGTTTTCTATAATTTTTTCGTTATTCAAATCTTTAAATGGAACAAAATTATATCCTTTAAAATAATTTATTGCAATTGTAAAAAAGGTTGTATTAATATTTTGATAATAAACAAAATATAACACAGACCATATTTTAAAACCTAAGAATAAATGAGATAATTCTACGATATATGGTTTATGACATTATCTCATAACACACATGTATAGAAGTATAAATTATAAACGCTAAGGTGAAGATAGGGATATCTTTGAGTTAAGCTCAGGAACCCTGTGGTAGCAGGGTAAATCGTCGAATTGATTACGGGCCTAACTTGGTGGGGACATCAAGTGAGGCCCAATAAACTCAACAATAATTGGCCGAGTATTTGACCATGAGACCTCTCAAAAATGACCATATCACTTATACACTTAAACTAACCCATCGAACTATATATATATATATAACACATTATTCATACAACCACCTAAGTCAAATATGAAACCCAATAATAAGTCGTCCCTTTATACTATAAATGATGTGGATTAACAATTTCGCCTATAGAAAATGTGAAGAACGAACCCTTCAACATAATGATATTTATATATAAATTTGAGTTCCAAGTATTTGTGTAATGAGAAAAAAATTGATAACCTAGAGTTATATATCACAATCCAATGCCATTGTTTTTAGTAATTTATAAATAAATAAACATATTAATATGCATTGATATATTAAGAATTTACATAAACATAATTCAGATTTTTGACAACACTTCATACTTATAAATATATTGTAGCATTTCTTCATATTGTAATATACTTCAACATTCTGTAAATGTGGTAATTTTTTTTAAACAATATAACAAGTAAAAAAAAAATTAAACGAAAATTCATATAATCTTCCCATCTAAAGATTATCACTAAATTACAATAATGTTATTTCAAGAAACAATAATTACTCAAAATAAGAACTATCGTAGATTTAATCTTGAGCTCCCAAACTTTAATGGTGACTCTAATTTTCAGTCTTGTATCAATTCACCAATTTCTTGATATCCATCGCTTGACCTCCCTACCAACTCCTTCTGGTACTCTATTTCTCCAAGGACTTTTGAGCCGCAATGGGGTTGTATGGAATACTATCTCACTAGAAATATTATTGAAGAAAGAATTCATCAAGCTTGAGAAGAATCTCCATTTCTCAACAAACCAAATTCTCAACAAATATCAATGAAAATTTATTTTAGCATTATGATATTCATCCAACATTAGGGTGCATAAAAGTATCTTATGTATAGCCCAACCTCTCTTTTTATAGTTTCTATGGCCCATGCCACTTTTGCAACCCATTCAAAAATATATTTTACTTAATATTCACCCACCCATGTTTCACTCATACGCATAAGTACACATCTAATTACCAATTTAAAAATATAAAATAATGAATTAACATCGCCCAACTCCCACATTTCTTATTTTCACTCCTAGGTGTTCCCTTGATCTTCTCGTGATTTCCCATTTTAATGGTTACACATGGAGTTACTAGTCTTAGTTGTCTATTAGTTTGTTTTAACTTACTTCAACCCACATTTATTTTCCCACTCTTCAATTTGAATTTGAATTATTGTTCCTATTTCTTCTCCTTGACTTAAGGGTGCACTAATAATTAGTTTTACTAATTAATAATTGACTTATTCATTTCATGAACAATATCTTAAATTACAAGTATCCTTCCTAATACTTTGATTGACTAGATTATCTTTGTTGTTATGTTATAATAGTTTATTTATATAATAATTTAAATTGTAATCATTTAATTAATCTTATTTTCTAAGTATAATGATTAACTATATGATTGTTTTTCTCATATGATAAAATGCATTTCAAAGTTAATTCTCTTTTACAATTTCAATTTAAAATTATTTTCAATATAACATTTAACCATTCATAAACAATACCAAGGGTGCCATGTATCTCAATCCCTTCAAAGAATTACCTTATTGTATTTCCAAGGGTTCCATAATTCGCATGCCCTTCAAGCATCCAAATTTTCTTGGTGGAGAAATGGTGCGACAATGGAGACAATATTAACTCATATGTGTTTCCTTGTGTTGATATGCTAATAATAATTGAGGAATAAGATTATCACCTTATTGCATGCCCCTCAACTAATCCTCATAAGTGACCAAATCCACATCCTACCCTCACAACAACATGCAACCTCGGAGTAAAAGCATCCCTAGATTTTCAACTCAAAGAATATAAAGGAGTGCTAGTAGGTGGAAATAGGGACACTCCTCCTCCTCTCCTAATGGTACTTGGTACGCTTCCATACAACCCTATCACTCATATGTGGATGGATCAGCAAGCATGTTCCTTTTGCATGCACACACTACAATCAACGCATCAATAATTTTCATAATCCAAAATCAATCCCTATGGTTTCTTGTCACACTAGGAAAACTATCAATAGCCTTTGAAAATTAATGTATCCACATTTTCATTTCAAATTATCCAAATCATAGAAATCAGTATCATTAGCTACATCATGTTAATGCATATTTAATTCGTCTATAATATTATATAAGCTTATAAATAAATTATTCAATTTTCATTATTTTAAACTCAATTAGCTAAAAACAAATCATCTTCCATCATCAATACAATATCAATCAAATAACCAAGTCATTTGTAAACAAATTCCCTCAAATAATAAAGTCTAGTCTATCTCAATAGCCAAACAAAATGGGGCACTACAACTTTTGTGTTAGAGATGTGACTAAGAGGAGTGCACTACTCTTCATCTCTCTCTTATTTCTCCATTTATACTTTAACACTCTAGTCTTGGAGTCGTTATGGTTTCTTGGAGATTCTCAAATAATATTGAATAACAGGGTTCGAGTTTTGAGATGGAACATTAGGGTGTACTTGTTTAAGAGAAGAAAAGAGGAGATGCCTTGCCTTAGAGAACATGCTTGTTGGAGCTCCTTAGTGTGAGCTAGGGTTTTTCATTGTTTTCCCTAGCTAGGGTTTTGGAGAGATAGAGGATTTGTTAAGAACCAAATATCAATATAGTATAGAAAAACCTCATAATAAGTACTCAACACCTTGAAAAAGAGAGAATTTCATATAATAAGCCTCTTCGAGGGGGCAACCTCCTTATACACCACATAAATGTCCAAGTACAAGATTATTCCAAATGAAAATGTCTCCTTGGTATATATAGGAAACTAGGAGGTACAATTACAACTAATGGACCCAAGCCAACATAAATAAAATAACATTACTATTGTAATATTCCATAATTAAGGGGTAATGTGCCACTATTTATGGATTAACATGCCCCTCCTCTTCAGACAAGTGTTGTCCACAACGCTTGAGTAATTATGGATGCTTCTGTATAAAAGACTCATCTTCCCAAGTGGAATCCTCAACAGGAAGTTTCCTCCACTTAATGAGATACTCTGAAATGGATCTATTTCTTAGCTGGTGAATTCTTGTGTCAGTGATGGCTTCATGCTCCAATATGATTTTTCCTTCCTCGTCAAGTTCTGGCAATATAGTTTGAACTGGGATCTTGTCGCCTATAACCTTCTTTAAGCATGAAACATGGAAAACTGGGTGTACTCGTGAGGATGCAGACAACTCCAATTTGTATGCCATAGTGCCAATATTTTGCAACACCTTATAAGGACCATAGTACTTTGGTGATAATTTATTATCCTTCTTGGCTTGCTTGAGGGACATCTTTTTGTATGGTTTTAGTCTTAAAACACCCAATCCCCTACTTCAAAACTTATTTCACTACGATGTTGATATGCTTGTTGTTTCACGCGATTATGTGCCATGCTCAGGTTGTCCTTTAAGATTTGGAGAACTTGTTGTTGATGCTCGATGTGATCTTCCACTGCTTGAACCTTAGATTTTTCTTTTAGAGAATAACTGATGGAAGGAGGGTGGTATCCATAGAGTGCCATAAATGGTGTCATTTTTGTTGTAGTATGAAAGGAAGTGTTATACCACAATCATGCCAAGGGTAACCATTTGAACCATTGTGTTTGTTTATCAGAGACAAAGCAACGAAGGTATCCTTCCAGACATTTGTTCATTATCTCGGTTTGTCCATCAGATTGAGGATGATATGATGAGCTATGAGCCAATTGAGTACCCAAACAAGAAAATAATTTTGTCCAAAAATGTCTAGTGAAGATAGGATCTCTTCCACTTACAATAATCTTTGGGATTCCATGTATTTTTGAACCGTCTCTATGAATGTGGTGGCAACTATACTGGATTTGAAAGGATGAGAGAGTGCACAAAAGTGTGGGTACTTGGTCATTCTATCAACAATCACCATGATGACACTCTTTCCTTCAGACTTTGGTAACCCTGTGATGAAATCCATGGAAACCTCCTCCCAACGCTGACTTGGGATGGATAATGGTTGTAAAAGA
>SNQJ01S0009889.1:87541-132178 GCA_010110895.2 Picea sitchensis | reverse complement strand
A
Organism: Picea sitchensis; assembly: GCA_010110895.2. Classification (NCBI taxonomy): domain Eukaryota; kingdom Viridiplantae; phylum Streptophyta; class Pinopsida; order Pinales; family Pinaceae; genus Picea; species Picea sitchensis. The sequence continues at coordinate 132,177 of SNQJ01S0009889.1, read as the reverse complement.
TAGCCAGGGCCAAAGAGGGGTAAACAGGGTTACTAGAGGTCACTCTAGTCACAGGCGTTATATTTGGAAAGTGACATTGAGCTAAAAAGGGTTAAAAGCGCTTTTAAGTCATTATGAGCTAAAAATAGAAGTCAACAGTGATTTAGGGTTTTGGAAGTCAACAGTGAATTAGGGGTTCAGCATGATTTAGGGTTTTGGAAAGCTATAAAGGAAGGGTCGGCGATCTAATTCATCATTATGCAGATTATGACTTGTCATTGAAGAGAAGAGGCACATCTCAGGAGAGATAGTTCAGTGTATTCCAGGAGGAAGACACCAGTTGGCTGATTTCGGTGTTGAAAGACACACCCTAGTCACCGGGAAGATCATCCAGGTCTTCCATCATTCTTCATTGATTCTGCAATGCTCCCATATTCTGGGTATTATCTTTTAGTTGCTTATTTGTATTCTGGCTAAGATCCTTTGTCTGTTGATCTAGTCGAGTATTGTCAGTTTATTCAGTCGCATTCGGCCATTTTGTAATCCACAGAGATATCATAATAAAAAATTTGCAGTCCTTTCTCGCGTTTATTATTTGTATGATCAATTATATGTTGTAAACCTTTGACCCTACACACACATTAGCAGTGTTTCCTACACTAGCCAAGTCAGGAACATTACACATTTTCACATGACAACCTTGCATGGGTTTTTACATATACCATGAGCTTGGTGTTTCAAGATCGATGAGTTTACTTATGCAAATTTCTATATTTGTGACTTTGATAAATGTGACCCACTTGTCTTAGTCTTGTATGGAGATGTGATTATCTTTGTAGGATTCCCTCAGCAGCTCATGATGTGGTATCCAAATATTTTAGCCGAGATGTTGAGTTAAAGGATGTTGGATTTTGGCAGGTTTCTTATGATCCAGGGTTATGTTCCTTCAAATTCATAGGTGGTTAGTGGTCTTTAGAGGTTTGATATGTTGTGATATCATCCTTTGATGGATGGTTGCAATTATTTTTTAGGGGCTAGTAGTTTATTTTGAGACTACAATAGGTACAAATTTGTAGGTTGCAAATTTGGTGGAGTTATAGAGGGAGTTGATAGGTTTTGGTAAAAATAATTTCCTTGTAAAGAATGAGTGTTAGCTTTTAGGTTACTACAAAAGTGCTTACGCCAAGTTTTGGGGTGTTTCATGAGATTTGGGGTACATGGTGTATGATCAACCCCTTGATGGTTTGTGGTATATTTTTCACATTGTACATGATGGATTTTCACATTGGAAGTGGATTACTTAGTGGTTGTTTGACCTTAGTTGGGTTATTGCATGACATTCTTCCCTAAGGCATTGGAGATATTTGAACGACTTGGTCACGTTCTACATGCTAACCACATGGAGTAAGTTACTTGCTTGGAGAATTCTTTGCATTGAAGGAGGATAATTTGTAATCCTAGAGGAGGTAATTGGGCACTAAACAACATGGGGTATCTTGGATGATTACATGGACCCCTGAAGTTGAATTAGGGATATCTGAATTGCAACATTGTTCATGTAGGGGAGTGGATTTAGTGGAATACATGGCTCAGTAGGTTCATTGGATTCATTGGAGGCTTGTAGGATGAGTGTTTGACATGCCTCATGAAGCACCCTTGCATTTGGATCCTTACTTGTGGATGACAACACCTTGAATTGTAGCACTCCACATGTGTAAGCCTACTTATGGCTTTATGGGTTGCTTGTAATGGTTTAGGCTTGTCACTTCCTAAACTAGAACCCTTGTGAAAAGTACCAACATAGGTGCTAACTGGGGCAACAAGATGGAAAGTGCACCACTATCACCTCAATACATTTTCCCCTGCACTTTATGCCAACTCCTAGAATATATGGGGGGTGTCCCTATTTGAAGAAGTAAGCCTCTTCAAGTGAATTATAATCATGCAAGCATATGATTTTCTTTAATGAATCCACAATATATGTAACAATACTATGCACAAGGATTACAATAAGTGATTACAATGCTCTAAAGATACACAACTAGAAACAATAGCATGAACCACAATTATATCCACTTGAAAGAAAAGGTTAGGAGCTAGTGGATGTGTGTGTCAAATTTTATGTGTGAGATAAACAATATTAGCAATTTCAGGTTTGCATTAAATTCTACCACTCTACAAATAAAAATTCGAAGAGGTTGAAACCACTTCAAGCTACTTTAGGGCACAAAGAGTGAAGACATTTAGCACAAATCAAAGGTGCAAAGTGTGCTTGTGTTTACCACATGTGTGTGCCAAATTTGATGTGTGATATAAACAATATTAGCAATTTCAGGTTTGCATTTAAGTCTACCACTCTACAAATAAAACTTCCAGGAGGTTGGAACCACTTCAAGCTACTTTAGGGCACAAAGAGTGAAGACATTTAGCATAAATCAAAGGTGAAAAGTGTGCTTGTGTTTACCACTTGATTGTATGATAAGAGAGGACAGCCTTAGGTCTATAATTCACCTTCTAAATATGTTTTATGAATAAAAACATAGAAATTTCAGATTTAGATCATTAGAATACCATCCAAGGGAGAGAATAGGCACAAGAGAGAAAGATGTCTAGGATGTTTCCACTTGGGAAAGAGATATTCTATGCAATAACACCCAAACAAGTGTTATAAACAATTTTTAAATATGTATAAGCATTAACCAAACAAGAACTTGTAATATAGATAGTGAATCCCCCTTGGGATTCACAAGTTAGCACTTGGAATTCACCAAATAAACCTCTAAGTAAATGATAAACAATCAACAACACATTAGAGATCAAATTCAACACTAGATATGTGAGATAAACGTGTAAGGACAATCTAGAAATGAAGTAGAGGCTATGTATGAGTAAGAAAACACCTTGAATCGCCAAACCCTAGCCTTAGGGTTTCACCAAATCTTATTTTTATTGTTGCAATTTAATTTCCAGATTTGATAATAGCCTTAAATCAACCCACAAAATGTTAGGTCCTTGAAGCTCCTTTCTATAGGTCTGTTTTTCCTCCTTATGGTTAGAGATCAACAATTAAGCATGAACCCTAGGATAAACTTGTCTAAGAAATGGAATAAACCATTAACTTTACACTAGACAATCAAATAAATCTAAATTAATATTTTTATTTGTTTGCACTGTTAGATTCCATTTTAAACAAACAAGAATAAGAGATTTAGATTTTTTAGGGTTTTTTGGTTGGTTGTTGGATGAGCACAATTGTCTTTTTATCCAATTAGGGCTTGTGGGGTCAAGAAGTATGCCCCTCTAATAATTGGACATTCCTATCTTAAAGATTAGGGTAAGAGAATGAAACCCTAGGGTATAACAATCCCTTATCTAATCAAGCCAAGGTATGAAGACCAAGTCCCTACAAGAAAGGTTTTCTCAAAGGAAAAAACCTTCACCAACAAGATCAATCATGGCTTAAATAAAATACTTAAAACCCTTGTCAAGGAACCAAAGGAAAGACAAGACAAAATATCGAGCACTTACCAAACCAAAAAAGGAAGATGGAAGAGAATAAACCTTAGACATCTTCCCTCCAAGTAGTTAATTAACTCCTCAAATGGATCGGTCTTGCTAGCTAGTAGAAGCCTTAAACATTCACACTAATATTTGATGCTCCAAGAAAATAAACAAGAAAGAGAGAGCTCTAAGAATTAACATCAAAACCTCCAAATAGGTAGATCTTATTTTAATTGTGTTCTCAAAATGATATCCAACAATTCACAACAATTTGGAATTAGAAGAGATCCTCTATTTATAGAGGAGGATTCTACATCCTTCTCATTTTTTTATTAATTCTTTCTCCTGAAAATTAGCCTAGGAGAATTACACAAAAGTGACTTCTCATCCACACAAAGAAGGAGACTAAGTAAAAACAAGTAAAACATGCCACGTGTACATAAAACCCTCATGAGAAGGGGGGTCATCCCATAGAAGAGGAGCCGATTTGCTTAATTATATCAATGTTCCCTTGAAAGAGTGTTTTCAAGGCCTAAAATCATGGTGTAGTAGCCTTGAATCCATGCCATTAATGTGCCAATGTCTAGCCTCATTTAGTGGAACATCTTCATGGAATGGGTGGAAGAGGCCTCAAATGGTGGATGGCTCCTCTAAATGTGCTCAAGAATTCTCAAAAAATGCCTCCAAGGTGTAACCACATCCTCATCTCAAGCAAAGTCGATCCTCCATGAGGCAAGGAAAGTACCCCTCCAAGTCAAATCAACTCATGAAAACATCCCACGGTTTTCATAATGTCCACATGTATGGGTTGGCCCCCAAATCATGCATAAAACAACTTAAAAGTGATGAAATAGGAGGGCACTATAGGATATTCAATGTGGCATGTGTAAAGGATGTCCATGAATGAAAAAATAACCCAAATGTGCCTTAGAGAATGTGATCAGTGCCTTGGGATACATGTACTGCCTCGAGAACTATGATACTACCTCAGGAAATGTTAAACTGAGTGAGCATCTACATAATCTTCTATGATAGTAGATGTACAAAGGGTGATGAATACATAATATAGGTATCCATGCTTAGGCATAAAATAAGTGTGATATGCATAGGTGTCACAACCTTTACAACAAGAGAAACACCTCATTGTGTGAAAGAGGCTAGTATATCCCCTAGATGATGTGTCCTAATAGGTTCACCTCAAGACTTTGTTGCTTATAAACTCTCAACAGTAGGTCACCCACGAACTGAGGCTAAAACTCCATCGGGTAAAGAAATCCTAAGCCGGGATAAGATCTATCAACAACCGAAATGCTCATAATAAGGTACCAACTCTAGCATACAACCTACAACCTCTCATTCCCCACATGCCTCTCCCACCCCAGGAAGTGTGCCCCTTCTATGCTCAACAGTCCTTCGGTTTCCCCACTTCCCTTATGGAGCTTCAACAACGAGTTGGATAGAAAGTCTCAGAGCTTTGTAGCTACAGCCTGGCACCCCGGGAAAACAAATTCCCAGCAGTTCTCTCACCTAGAGAGAATGCTCACGTGCATGACAACCCACTTCTTCAATAGCACACGGGCCTGACAACCCACCTCTTCAGCTCAATTACTCAGGTTACTAGTTGAAAACAACTCCAAAGCTTCCCAAGTACATGTATGGTTGATGGATGCAGAGTGTACCTATGCCAAGAGTGGATGATGGAATAATGAAATAATGATGGTAAGAATGTACTAAATCCCCCAAATATATGTGCATGTTCCCAACTTGACACTTGTCATGTTGGGAACTACCTTAGGTCCACTTGGGGTACATTCCCCCACTATTAGAAACTCAGGATATATTTATATCCATAACTGAAACTTTAGGAATATTAATATAATATTCCTTTGGGCTTAAGCCCCCTTGGCTTATCCCCTCTTCCTAGACTCTTAGCCCCCCCTTTCCTTTTCTAATGGAGTTCTAGTCCACCGTCTCTTTTTTTCTAGTGGCTCTACAACAATGATGTATTTTATCAATATCTGATTGTGATTACATATTACAAAGATAGGCTTGCTTGCATTTTAGCATCTGGATCTCTAGCCTATTAACCACATAGGCACGCTGGCCTCAAAACATATTTACAAAGACACTCTAGCCCAAAATATCATGGCTCACTAGCCTATATGTACATTACAATTGGGGTTCGACCTAGGGGTATTACAGAAGAAGATAGGGAACTTTTGTTGTTGTATTTATAGTTTCCATAAGTGATATCAAGTATGTTTTGTGCATGATAAGATTTCCCTAGATGGATAAAACTTATTGCCACACTTTGATATATTTTCTCTTGAATTACAGTAGATTGGGGTGGGGTTGTTAAGAGTGAAATATTATTCAATGTTGATGCTATTTAATTTTTATCTAATAACAACCTAAGGCTGAAAATGAATAGAGCTAAAATATTAGAAACCTCTACTTAAGAGGTGAAATTTTTTAATTGTCCGATCGCAGAAATTTTTACAAAGTCTAGGAATAAAATTTTATAAATTTTATTCCTCTAGACATGATGCTTGCTTGAACGCTTGATGCTTGAACTCCTTGATTCTTTGCACATGAATATTGAGGATATAGCCATTTTTAGTAACTATATCACGAGAATAAGTTGCTTATCTTTAATTCTTCCCTACAACTATTATACTATGTTGACCTGCTAAAAAGGGAAATTCACTTAGAACATTTGTAATAGTTAGCTCACTCTAAGGGAATTAGATCATCCTAAAATATTAAACAAACGAAGCAAATTATTGTATTGTTAGGTTGACATGGGATTTTATATTGGGAAAGAGTTTTTTGAATTTCCGTCCATGAGACTTTGTTTCCTTTTCACTTAAAGCTGGTATAGGTTGGTTGTCATTAAAATTCTCATACATACAACACAATGCGGGTCTTGTACGACACCTTGACAAGAGCCATTATCATTCCCATAACCTTTTGAATAATTTTAAATCTATAATTTCTTAATTCATAAAAGTGCATGGGCATGAGCTCAAATTTATTTTTTTTAATATAGTATTTCAATTAACTTAATAGGTAAAATGCTTTGTGAAGTGCATATGCCTTTCATTTGGAAGACCATCAATTCTTAAGTGCACACCATATATGAAATTACTATGGTAATAGCTTGAAATGGTGGTTGTCCCATGGGTCTATTTGGCCTTAAGTTTTTTTTCATTAGTTGTATATTTTTCAAATATTGAATAAATTTGTATTGATATTATCTATCAATTAAATTGACCTAATGTTCATGTGCGCATTATTAAATCAATTAGGATTAATGAATTAATTTCTTATGTTTTGGAATTAGGTATTTCTCATGTTATGTGTATTTAGGTTATTACCATACATCATAGAAATAGTCCAAAATGTTGGAAATTGTATTATATTTATTATATTTATATTGGTTTATGTTTATTTATGTTTCCCTATTATGTTGATTATTATTTTAATTTTAGAATATAGTTTATTTATATTGATTTGATATTAGCTTTAATTGATTTATGCATATTAATGATAAGTTTAGTTAGAGATTCAATAAATACCCTGACATAGAATTTTTTTTGTGTGTATTATGTTTGTTTAAATGTTGTTTATGTATAATTGGATTCATATTGTGGTTCTAGTCATGCTATAAAAACTTTATAATCCCACAAAACACACACTTGTATGTTTCAAGGGGATCATATCATATAGTCTTAATACACATACACCTACCAATGGATGAATCTCATCAAGAAGATGCACATGATAGTGCATATTGGTTCACAAGTGCCATAATGCATGGTGCATATTGGACCTTGGTCCACAAGATAGTGCACACTTATACACAAGATAATGTGTATTTGGCTAAGAAGACCAATAAGCTAGGGGATTAACCACGAGATTCAGAAGTCAATGGGTCAACCAAAAGATCATTATTCCATAAGCTTTGTTCCAATAATAGATTAAAGCAATGGTGGTGAAAATTGTTCTTAAAAAAATAGTTTTTTTCCTATAACTTCATGGTAGAGGTCTCATAAAAATGTCTAATTCACATCTATTATTTCTACTAACACTATTCATTTAAAATAATGATTCCATAATAACATTATAAGATATCTATAGTTAGAATCAATATTGTTTTGTGTAAGAGATATATTATAGTTAGAGATCTCTATGAGATAAGGGTGTGTGTTTTTTGTAATAAAACAATGAAAATAAAATAAATAAATTTGTCACCGCCTAGCCACAAGTTGTATGCCCTCATTACCTCACCTATGCATTTATTTGAAGGTGATATAGTCGCAAATCCTAATTCAAGGTTGTGTATGAAGACTAATGACTTGTGAAAAATTATAGCTTGAGTGTGAAAGACATTCTAATAGCTTGAGCTGCTTATTTCTTGCACTCAACAAATATTTTTTGGCCATCAAAAGTGCAAGAAATAAGCAACAACATTAATATACAACCCACATATGAATTCATGGATACCTACTTGAGGGATAATGTCCACACTATTGAGGAACACTATGTTGCACCTCTATGTAACAAGCTCAAATATTAATCCTCTCTATTGCTCTCTTCTCTCCTAGCCTAGGATGTAGGTTTTGCGAATAAATTTTCCACAATAAGCAAGTTATAGTGTTTGCAGTTAAGGTGAGGAAGTTGGTAAAAAGAACTAACTCATAGTCATCATTTTCTTATATGGAACCTTTTTGTATGTTGCCTTAAATATTTATGAAAAAATACAACTCTGCAATGCAATGATTGTCATCACTTGTTTTTATTTTGTTGCATCTCTTAAATATTGATATATTTATCAATGCATGGCATAGTGATATTCATGCACATAGGTTAGGTAGACGGGCCAAGGACAAAGGAGGAGTTGAAAATGTCTTTAAACCTGGAACATGATCCACTCTACAACTATTTCAAGTTTAGGTATATTTTTTATGAACTACAGATACTACTATTTTTCGGCCATGATATATCTGTAGGAGAATGGTGATGACTGATCCCAACCACACCCATATTCGTGATCCTTTAAAATGTGGTCATGTAGTATCCAACAATCTCCTAACCCTCGAATGGAAAGGGCGGTGTAGGGAATGATCCAACCAATGGCTCTGATGCAAATATGGATGAAGATGTGGACAAAATGACAACTAAGAAACTTAGTAATGGTTGTCTAGCTAAGATGAAGGAAAACTAAAAATATGAGGTGACATCTCCAAACATGGGTAACTATATAGAATACATGAGGGATCATGTGGTCATTGGTCAATTCATAGGAGTTTGGTCATCTGAAAAATCCCTAATCAGGTGGGTCAAGACCATATGGAAAATGAAAAGGAAGATAGACCTCAAGTTGGGATCCAAAGGGTTCTTTACAACAATATCCACTTGTATCGAAGATTGAGAGAGCATCTTTGAAGAAGGTGTTAAATTTGACAGCATCGACAATCATTCTCCAATGAGAGGCCATATGGGCCACCCTGAGGCTAGCCAATGAGATTTGGAGAATCAACCAGTCTTGTGAGGTATTGACAAAAGCCAGGGGGAACGTACAACCTCTGTGAGTCAAACCAAAAGTCAGGACGAACGAGATGCTATGTGAGTCTAATGAAAAAGACAGGGAGAACGTACAACCTCTGTGAGCATAGACAGTCTAGTGCAAAAGTCGGGGGGAACATACAACCTCTGTGAGCATAGACAGACTAGTGCAAAAGTCAGGGGGAACATACAACTTCTGTGAGCCTAGTCAAACCTTGTGAGCCATGATAAAAAGTCAAGGCATCTAACAAAAGTTAGGTTGAATATAAAATTCCTATGAGCTAGAAACAAACGATATTCCTAATATTGCAAATGATATAAATGTATTGATACAGTGCATTGGCACGTGTAACATTATCCACCATGAAGAGAATTTTGAATTTCCTTGTAAAGAGTCGAGTTGTAACTAAAGTCTCAAGTCTAGTTCTATTTTAGAACTAAAGTGTAATGCTGAGTTGTAACTGAAGTCTTAAATCTAGTTCTATTTTAGAACTAAAGTGTAATGTTGACTTGCAACTGAAGTCTTAAGTCTAGTTCTATTTTAGAACTAAAGTGTAATGTTGAGTTGTAACTGAAGTCTTAAGTCTAGTTCTATTTTAGAAATAAAGTGTAATGTTGAGTTGCAACTGAAGTCTTAAATCTAGTTCTATTTTCGAACTAAAGTGTAATGTTGAGTTGTAACTGAATTCTCAAGTCTAGTTCTATTTTCGAACCAGAGTATACCAATCTCAAGTCTAGTTCTAAGTTCGAACTAAAGTATGAAGCTGAGTTATGATTAAAGCATGCAAACAAGTTAATATTTCGAGCCTCTCCTCTTCTCCTCTTCAGCCTATATAAGCAGAGGTCGACCCCTCTCTTCAACACAGTTTTGAGATGCAGGTTAAGGGTGAAGCGATAGAGGCACACATCAATAATAAAGATGTAGCATACCAAAGTAGCATATCATTGTTGCATATCAACAATAGAGGCAACATATCAGAGGTGTATTTCAGCAAGGTCTTTCAGGTCAAAGTCAGGTCAAAGTCATCTTGGAAAGCGCTTTAAGAGCAGAACATTCATGGTGGATATTTATAAGTGATCTTACATTATTAATGCAATAAAGGAATATCATTTGTTGGGGTTTTTCTGTTGTACAGGGCTTCCCCAGGGTATATGTGTTGTTGATGTGCATGCTTACTTATCTACATAGTTATTGCTATTCGATTATGATTTGGTATTGTTGAAGTGTATTAAGCTGGAATCAAAGTATTGAAGAAAATAAAAGAATTAATCTGCATAAGAAATCAAGCTCATAATTTAACAGAAGGACCCTACTTCTTCAACTTGGCAAAGCTTCATCTTCATTATTTGATAGAATGTTTCAGCCTAGAAAAAGAAAAATTCACAAAGGCCCCTGTTTGGATCATGATGTACTCTCTATCTTAAGAATTCTAGTAATTAGAAACCTTGGAGGGTATTGGAATTACACTAGGCTCCTTCATCAAGGTCTCAGAGGTAACCAAATTGGGGCACCACACCTCATATGCCCAGATATACATGTATATGAATGTAACAGGAGATTTGTTTGAATCCATAAAATCTGCTTTCGGGATGTCGAATGGATTCAAACCCTGGATTATGAGCACATTCCATTCAAGTGCAAGAAATCCCGTGAACACGGGAATCTATTCTAAGATTTCCCACTCAATGCTAAGAAGAATGCAGATAAGGGTAAGGAAACTATGGACAAGGAAGGCTCTATCAAAGTACCTAGCAAGAGGAAACTAAGAAAGAAAAACCCTAATTCAAATCCTCGTAAGCATGATCCCAACAACAAGAATAGTTTTGAAGCCTTGGCCAATGAGGAAGAAGGATTGTCGCAGAAGGGGGAATCATCAACAGGACCCAACTCAGATCCCAAATCCACGGTGACTCCAATATAATATTTTAAGAGATAGAATACTGATATAACAACTGATAACACTGATCCAAATGAATCCAACATTCCAAAATAGGACATGGAATCGACAAAAGAGGAAACTGGGTATTCTGAGGAAGATCCACCGCAAATAGGAGAAGATGTTGAAATACTAGAGATTGGCATCTCAACGCTTATTGACGAGAATGGGGTAGATCTTCAATTTTTGCAAATGTAGAAGTTACAAAAAGAATTAACAAGAAAGACAACTAAAGTGGGTAAGGAAATCTCAAACCCAAACCAAGCGGAAGGATTGGGTATCTGGAGTTCTCTCAAAGCTCGGAAAAAGAGAGGACTCAAGTCTACAAAAAAAAGATAGAAGAAGAGGGAGCACTCCTTGTTGACTTGGGAAAATCCACCAGCTTAACAGATAAGTATATTTCCTCCCAACCCAAGTTTTAAAAAGATTGCCATTACATAGAACATAAGGGGTCTCAACAAATCAAGCAAACACCATATGTTGAAGAAAAGAATATCTCAAAAGAAACCTATTTTTTTTCTCCTTCAAGAAACCAAATGTAATACAGAGATGATGGTCACTATTGTGAAAAAATAATGGAATTGTATTAATGTTATAGGAGTGATAGCCATAGGTTTTTCTATTGGTTTGGCAATTCTATGGGACCAAGAACAAATTAGATTGACAAACATAGTGGAATCGGCCAACCTTCTCTCTATAGACTTTATATTTATGAATTCTCGGCTTAAAGGAACCATTACCAATATTTATGGTCCCACCAACCCCACTCTAAACTTAATTTCCTTCAATCCCAGCCTTGAGAGAAATAGCCCTGGAGTAGCACTCGTTAGTGGGTGGTGATTTCAATCTATTCACATCTCTTCGTGAAAAGAAAGGGAGGTTAAGAAAATTGGACGATGACAACTCAGCCTTCAAAATCCTCATTACAAAGATTGGACTTATTGTTATCCAAACTGCCAATGGATTCCACTCTTGGACCAACAAATGAGGAGGCACACATCAAATTGTTGTGTGGCTTGATCGCTTCCTCATGACAGAAAACTTATTCCAAGATCTGATTTGACTTGAAGTAGCCATTTTGCCATATTTGAGCTCAGACCACTGGCCCGTCAAATTCTTTTGGAACTGTTCACTTTCACCGAAGCCCGAAGCCTTTCAGATTTGAAATATTATGGCCGGACTATCCTGATTTTATAATAAATATGAAGACCTAGTGATCTGCAGCAAGCCCCAATCAAGGTCCGATTATGTGCCGATTCCAACAATGACTGAAGGATGTCAAACAGAAAATTAAAAATGGAACAAATAAGTCTTCGGCAACATATTTTTTGAGAAATAAAAACTTGAAAAGAAATGGAGGCCCTTCAAGCAAGTATCATTCAAAATGGGTACATTGCTGAACAGGAATCACTAGAGGCACATCTTAGACAGAAAATCACCATCAGAGAAAAACAAGAGGAAACACTATGGAAGTAAAAATCAAAGATTCCCTGGCTCAAAGGAGATAAATATTCAATATTATTTCACAAATTGATGCTCAATAGGAGGAAGGAGAACATAATTTCCAGTCTAAAGTACACAATAGGTCAAAGACTTGAAAAGTGCGAAGACATTGTGAAGGTTCTAAAATATCATTTCATCCAAACCCTAATCGATCCAATAGTGATAAGACAGGCAGCCATTGATTCAACTCTAACATGAATCCCCCCTCTTGTTTCTCTGGAGCAGAACCAAATCCATCTCAGACCTATCTCTTTGAAGAAGTGACAGCAATGGTAAACTTCAAGGCAACAGGTAAATCCCCAAGTTCAAATGGCTTCACGGTAAAATTCTTTTAGAACTGCTAGTCGATCATTGGAGAGAATGTTTGAAGCGTTGTTGAGGACTCTAGAATCTCGGGTGATATTTTGCACACTTTTAATTCATCTTTCATTATTCTTATCCCAAAATAACCTAACCCCAAAACTGCTGACAAATTCAGGCCTATTGCCTTATGCAATGCTATTTACAAAATCATCTCTAAAATCATAGCTAACAAAATCAAGCTTACTCTGCACAAAATCATTTCTTCAAAGAAATGAGTATATGTGGAGGGATGGAAGATACTTGATGGTATCGTTGTTTCCCATGAAACTATCCCTTCCTTGAAAATTAATAAGACCCTGGGAATGCTCATAAAGTTAGATATGTCCAAAGACTATGATCGACTTAAATGGAGCTTCCTGGAGCAACTTTTAAGAGATTTTGGCTTTTGTCCTACTTGGGTTTCTTGGATGCATAACCTCATCTCTTTTTCCTTCTTTACTATCTTGGTCAATGGATCTCCATCTGACAGCGTTAATCCTTCCAGAGGTATTATACAAGGAGACCCCTTCTCCCATTTATTATTTATCCTTGTTGTTGAAGGTCTAGGGAGGTCCTTGAAATCAACCATTAATGAAGGGTCTCTTATAGGAATCAAAATTCACCCCAATCTTGACCCGCTTTCCCACATTCAGTTAGTTGATGATATATTTCTTTCAGGTTGTCCTATTGTTAAAGAAGCTTTGTCCTTTAAAAAAAATATTGACCTATTCATGTTGGCTTCTGGGACCCTCATAAACCAAAGAAAATCCCTCATCTTTTTCTTCAATACACTCTTGGTTATTTAATGCCATATTGCCAAACTCCTTGGATTCCATAGGGGCTCCCTTCCTTCCAAATATTTAGGAGCTCCCTTGTTGGACAATGCCCTAAGAAATTATTCTTGGGAAGATCTCCTTTCCAGACTTGAACACAAGTTATATAGTTGGACTTTTCACTCTCTTACACTCCCAAGAAAAATTACTCTTATTAAATATGTTATGCAATATATGCCTCTCTACCTCTTTTTTGTTCTTGTTTCCCCTTCCAAATTTCTCAAATCCATTCGATCACTTCAAAGGACCTTCCTTTGGGGGAGCCCTAACAATGAACACAAATGGGCCATGGTTTCCTGGGACATAATATGTTAGCCTTAGCACGCCATAGGACTTGGTATTAGAGACCCAATGATTATGGGTAAAGCACTAGCAGCCAAAACTTGGTGGCATTGGAACAAAAACCAGGAAGATCTATGGAGCAATATTTGGCAAGAAAAGTATGCCCACCACACCCCAGAGGAAGAGATCATAGACCTATTGAGAGTGGAATAGGATTATTCATCTAGAACAGTGGATGGGCCAATAGAGGGATGGAACAGTAGCACGCTTATTGGGAAATCGGATCAAGTAAACAGGCCATGTTTTAGGAAGATGCATGGAAACAAGAACCTAAACTGCTCAACATTCCTTAGCTGCAAAAAAATCATATTAAACTAAAGGATTTGGAATGGCAGAGAGTCAAGAAATACTGGCATAAACCAGACCATTTAACATCATATACATATAGAACTTGGATCTCTGGCACTGATTGGACCCCACAGCTATCCCAGGAGGATATTACAATTATGAATCCACATCTCAAGAAAAGGAAAATTAATATTCGTAAAGGTAAGTACATTCTGTGATGGGGTTCTCAAGGTCATGTAAACTTCACTATGAAACATGCATATGAGATAGAATCCAAACACACTCTCCTAGACTCAGTAGTTGTGTGGAAAAGAGTGTGGAATTCGAAGCTATGGCCTAAAATATCATCCTTCCTCTAGCTCTTGGATAAATAGAAAACCCTCAAATGGGATCGTCTCCTTTACAGAGGCTTTGCAGGCCCCTTGGTTTTTTATATGTGCGGTAATCATGAGGAAACAACTGAGTATCTCTTTAACAGTTGTATGGAGGCCAGTAAAATATGGGATGGAGAAGCGATGATCTTTAGACAATCCGACATAAACAGGGGCAACATCCAATTGACTACAGAAAACTAGAGGAAAACGCCCTTTAATAGTCCTATTCTAAATTAGGCATGGCATATTTTCCCAGGCCACCTCCTCTGGGAAATCTGGAAAGAGCACAACAAACAAATTTGTAAGCATCAATATAGAACAAAAGATGATACTTGGCACACAATTCAAACCTCCATCATAGAATCCATTGGATATTCTTCAAGGCCAACTAAGGCAAAAAATTTACAAGGTCAAGAGCTTCACATTTTTCAGGAGTGGCAATTCACACTCGGGCCACAAGTTTTGGCTTGGAATGCAAAGAAATTTATACCTTCCCTTGATGTTTGGATCAGACCCCATGCCAAGTGCATCAAGATGAACTTTGATGGTATTACTAAAGGGAATCATGGTCTCACAGGTGTGGGGGGAGGTTTTAGAAACTCAGAAGGCACCATACTCTTTTTGCATGCTAACTATCTAGGGTGCAACACCAACAACGTTGTGGAGCTCGATGGAGTGATTAAGGGAATATCTTTAGCTATTTGGTTAAACTACAGAAATATGATCGTAGAAGGTGACTCGACTATCATCATTCAGATCCTTACCAGACTCCTTTGTGTTTTAAATCTAGATAAAGTGTCCACCAATTGGAGGCTTTCCTTCAGATTCTCCTTTGTATCATCTCTATTTTCGTGCTTTTCCAATATCTCTCCCTCTCATGCCCGTCGAGATGCTAATAAACTAGCAGAAAGATTGGAAAATGTTGGAGTTGAGTCTCCAGATGAAAATCTTGCAACAAATTGGAATACAATTATGCATGACCAACTGTATGTAGACTATGTCATACTCAATCAACAGGAAAACAATCCCCCATATCGGGTGGTTGATGTGTTAAATGGTGACTCCGCCACATGGAGTGTGGAGGACTGTATATGTATGTAATTCTAGAGGATTTTGTGGGTCAGTGTGGGAGTTTTATCTATGAGTTATGGTGACGCATGACAAAGTACAGGAAACTCATGGCGAGATGAGGAGCTTGATGGTTTTGAGCAGGAAGGGTGAAAAAGGAGGTCAGCATGACTACCACAAGATTAGAATTTGGCATGGAATGAAAGTGACTGAGAAAAAGGACCGGAATAAGATGATTACGTTGGATGGTTCAGAGCATTATAATAGTCATAGCTTCAATTAGATTGCAGCATATGCAGACTTCCTAAATTGTCAATCACAGGAGAGATGCCATGCTTGGAAAAAAGGGATGTTTGTTTCCTTTGCATCTCCAGTTTCACTCTATGTTCACAGGTCCTGGGTTTATATTAATGAGGGTTTAATTTGGTTCTTTGTTGATGTTCTAACTACATTCCAGGCCTCTTCTCTTCTGTTGAAGGATGAGAGCCTTTCCTGCAATAGGGTCTTTAAAACCACAGGGACCTCCTGCATTCTCAGGGATTGGTTGGTGGGTCTAGAAAAGTGGAAGCTCACTTAGGTTTTATGTATATCCTATTTGCTCAAAAATATGATTCAATTGTGTGGTTCCCTGAACCTCGTAGTGGCTTTGTGGTGGTCATGGGTCATGTTTGGTGTCTGCCGGAGGTGGTCATCTCAAGAGTCGAGGTGAAACAAAGTACTGACATTGCAGCTCTGAAGCTAGGAAATGAAGATAGAGGACTCATCTGAGCCATATATTCCTGAATCCAGTCGACGAATGTCATGAAGGAGAGGCAAGGCCAAAGTTTATGCCAACAGAAAGGCCAAAGTTTCAAGGTACGCTTGCTAAAAAGGAGGCTCTGCATGCTCAACAGTGATATCATGAGAACACGCTTGAGCATATTCTACAGAAAATGGAAGGATTAATGGACACAATTAAAAATAAGCGGTTCCAAACTCCTAGATAGAAAATATGAGCTGAATTCCAGGATTGGGTTGAGGAGACAATATTCTCCAGGTCTTGAGACACTAAAGTCTTTAGAGAAATGGAATTCTATTGGATGGCCAATAATCTGGTTCCAACAACACTGGAAATGCAAGAGCATCAGGATCCTGAGGTACAGGATAGACTGCGACGACTGAAGGCAAAATTTACAGTGTTATGTTGAGTGGTCTTTAGCATGATCTTTAAGGTGACATACTGGGAACCAAAAGCGGAAAAGGGAATGGTGGAGGTTGGCAGAACTTTGGATCCAGCCGGAACCAGTTCCGATCTGATAATCATCGAGGAGGATGCCAATCAAAAGCCTTCAAGAAAACTCAAAGGGACAATGACTCCTACTAATCCAAGCCCTTATGAACCTAGTTCACTTTAGTTATGTTATGTGTTTAGTTTGATATTGCTCTAGTTGTGCATAAGGTTAATCTTAGTATGTCAGGTTGGTTATTTTATAGCGAATTTTATATGACTGTAGATGTTAATTTTGAAAAACTGTATGATGATTATCTGTTGTAGATTTAAATACTAATATAATATACATGTTGGAGAATATGCAAAGGTGTTTAAGATTCAAGTATTTTTTTTGGAAAATCTCAGAGTGTCAGAGTGTCATGAATGTAATTTTTTTTTTTAAATAATAATATATAAGTAGAACAATTTATGTCTATTGGATGTAGCTTGTGTGGTTGGGAGGAATGGTTGTTATCTTTTCCACTTAGGTTCAATTCCTTGTAAGTGACATGTGATGTCCTTAATGGGTCTATAAAATACACTTGTTGCTGAGTATGTTGTTCATATTGTTGAGCAATCAATATCCCTCCAATCCTAGCCTCCCCATGTTCTCTCACTGATTTCGGGGGGGTTTCCATGGACGTAGCAAGCTATTGGTCTTTGTGTGACAATTTTGGAATGGAAATTCAAAAGTGGAATCAAAATTATTTGAAATTCACACTTTTAAAAACCAATATCCACACTCTCTAAGACCAATTTTTCACTTTAGAAATGTCGATATTTACACTTCCAAAAATGAAATTCATAGTTTTTAGTCTACATTCTTACTTAGTAGTCCAAATTTAGTGAAATGGTTATGAAAGAACCACATGCATTCATGAGATTACATAGAATGTGGTTATGTTCATATTGTAATGCCTACCCATGATGTTAACATAATACAAAGCACACAACTTACAATAATGTGGAATATACTTTTTTCTTTTTTTATTGTATACATTGCAACATTATGTATATAAGTAATAATAAGCTTCACAACATATACATAAGAATAAGAATCATTCAACAATGCATGTAACAATGTAATCACCCATTCTTTACATTTAGTTTCATACTCCTTAAAATATTTCAATGCAATACATTCAACAAAATATGCCAACATGTAATTCAATCTACTCAATACATACTTAGACAATATGAATTTATAGCCTACAACAACTGATATGAAACAAGGGTGACATTGATACCAAACTCGACTTGTTTCTAGGCAACTTAATGAAGGTCATATTTACAATTGCAGATCTATAGAACTCGATTGCATCAAAGGTGAAAAAGTGTACTTATGAAGGCTTGAATCCAAATTGAATATTAACTTGGTGAATGTGTTATTAATCTCATAATCCATTACTTAATGCATTTAATGATCATAATTGTGGAAATAAAACATGCATAAGAAAACATAAGACAAGAGATCATCGATTTGTTAATAGAGTTCACCAAAACCTTTTGGCTACATCTTTGGATCCGCTTGGAATACGAATCGCTTGATTATCCTTCCTTTGAAAGGGTCGAAATCTTCTCACAAAATGTGGCACATGCTCTTTACAGGGTTGAAACCCAGAGCAACCTTCTCTCACACAAAAGAAAACTTAAGGCTCTCACATAAGTGACATTAAATCAGACACTAGAAGGACTACATTTGAGCTCTCTCTCCACCAAGGGATGATCTATAAAGGATTCATCCAAATATCCCACCTAGAGTTTTCATACGGAGTTTATATAGTTTTCCTTAACTCCATAACTCAAAGAGACAAGATCCACAAATTTAGGATCTAATAACAACTCAAGGACAAAAATGAGAAAGCATCTCAACCAACTCATGAGACCCTTAACTTCCTCCTTGAGACTAGGAAACTAAATTCCCCTTAAAATTAGGAAACTAATTTGTGAGTTGGATTTTCTCACAAAACTAATTTCCCATTTTTACAATTAAATGAATAATACGTGAGATTTTCAAACTCACTTCAAGCATTAATCATTTTTCCAATTTGTATGAATAATACATGAGTTTCTCACTCATTTAAAGTATTAATCATTTTTGCCTTTCAAATAAATCATTCATGAGTATTTATTATTCTTTTCCACCTACCATCAATTAGTATTTTAATGGTCTTTTCCATGGTGTGCAAAGGAATATATCATTGTGTGGGGATCCTCCTTGATCATACCTCCCCACAAAAAGCACTTTTGGTCCTTCAAAAGTGTAGAGGGAAACTTGAATATCCGCAACCAACTTCTAGGAAGAGTCTTACACTCCACGATGCACTTCCCTGCTCCTTGATCTGCATAACAAATGTTTCTAAAAGGCCACACCCTTCTTCTCCTTCACCTTTGTACTTCAGAATGAGGATGTCAATGCTAACACTTGCACCAATGCCAATCTGTAGCTGACAATACATGGATTACAACTTTTCAAAGCGATACCATACTTGTCGGGAATTTATAAACACTCATGGACAAGTCTATAATGATTTCCAAAACAAGCCTAGGAAAAACAATGCCTCTCACTAAACATTGGCTACAAGACCCATTACAATGTTTTCAAAACGAGCCTAGGAAAAACAATGCCTCTCACTCAACAATGGCTATAAGACCCATTACAATGTTTCAAATAAGGCTTACAAGGTTTAGGCATAGAACAAAATGCCTCTCACTCTCATCATCACTTTAAAGAGTGGCTAATTACAACCTTTTACATCAATTTCATTAAGGAGAATAACCCCAAATGTGCACTAGTGGTAACTCTATGGTTTTTAAAATCCCCCATTACAAACATGTGCAACATAACAAATAAGGAAAATCCCATCATCATCATCATACTCGTCTTGCAATTCTGAGACTTTTCGTTGTAAACATGACTACTTTTTGTATAAGTGTAAAAAAGGCCCCTTACCGCACTGTCTTGGTTTGCGTGTAAGGCTCAAACAATGAATTTATTGCAATAACTCAGATCTTGTTTCCTTGTTGTGGCACTCAAAGATCACCATAATCTGCAACATGCATTCATCCTCTTGCAATTTTCAAAAAGAGGCAAAAACCATAAATGCATAAAACTTATATTGG
The DNA here is from genome assembly GCA_010110895.2 of Picea sitchensis. Lineage (NCBI taxonomy): Eukaryota > Viridiplantae > Streptophyta > Pinopsida > Pinales > Pinaceae > Picea > Picea sitchensis. Next base: position 112,070 of record SNQJ01S0009889.1, on the reverse strand, counting down.
TTTTCATGCCAAGGCGCCTAACCAGTTGCTCAAATCTTGGCATACACAACACCAACAGGTCTGTCTCATCATTCTACAATTTTTTACTGTAAACTCAAACTGTTCAGAAAAGTGCAACTCTGCCTCAAAAAATGTGCCATGCATTAATGACAAAAGTGGGCTTCTGCCATGAGCCCAACAATATGCTACTTAGATCCAAATTCTGATTGCACTAGTGGATTTGTGGCAAAAAATCGTACGAAGATAACTATAATTTCGTCAAATTTGACACTGTGACCTTTGGACCTGTCCTAGGCTCTCTGCCTCGATTTGTGTGCCATGCATTAATGAAAAAAGTGGGATTCAATCATGAGCCCTGAAAATCCGCTGCTCAAATCCAAATTTTGACTGCACCAGTGGATTCATGGAGAAAAAATGTGCAAAAACGATTGTACTTTTGTCAAATTTTGTCACTGTCACTTCCAGGCCCCTCCTGGACTCTCTGCCTCGATTTGCATGCCCTGCAAGTTGTATCACCTGCATTAATTGCTTGTTTTGATATCGAAAAAAGTGCCAAGGTATGGTTCTTCCACGTGAAAGCCTCTGGGGAGGTGCCATGTGGTTCCTCCTGGGAGTGCCACATGGCATTTTTAATTGGCCCAAGTGGTGGCCAAAAGAGTGATTTATGGGTGACACATGGCAGCGTCTGGTGATGCCATGTCACCATGATGATGTCATGTTTCCACGTCCTCCGTATAGTTTCCCACGTCAGTTGTACGGTCTACTACGTCAGTTTTATGGTCTACCACGTTAGTTGTATGATCTGCCATGTCAGTTGTATGGACTGCCACATCATCTGTACGACCTGCCACATCATCTGTACGACCTGCCACGTCATCTATATAGCCTGCCACATCATGATGACGTCATCCATACGATCTACCACATCAGTGCCCAGTCAACATGTTATGCCATGATGGCGTCATATGTACGGTCTGCTATGTCAATACCTAGTCATCTTGCTACCTCATGTTGATGTCATATGTACGGTCTTCCATGTCAATGCCCAGTCAGCATGCCACGTCATCTATACGGTTTTCCATGTCATCATGTCAGTCAGCGTCGTATTTCCATGTCGACATCCTACGCCAACGTCCGTACTGCCACATCATCATCCTGCATCAACGCTCGTACTATCATGTCAGCATGTACAGCATGCCACATCATCCATACAGATGACACATGGCAACCTCTCGTGATGTCACGTCAGCATTGTACGGACTTCACCAGTTTCGCTTATTTCCCAAAATATTCAGATGGCAATATCTTTTGCATCGGGACTTTGTTTGTCGATTTGTTTGCGTCGTTGGAAATATCTTGACACGCTCTTCGACTTGGTGTTGGTTTCGTCAAATTCTTGGCACTTTTATTTTTGAGGTATTTTGGAGCCCCATGGCTCTTCAGGCTACCCATTTTATATTTATCTAGATTAATGGGCCTTATTTGTTGTCCTTCTACTTCAGGGATCTAATGGCATGCTCCTCTTCTTCTCTGGATACCTGCATAACTTGCTTGTCCTTCTTTGGACCAAGTTCGGGATGGAGCTTCCAACATTTCATGCTCCAGTGACCACTCATTTGGCAATGAGTGCAATAGTTGTGTGACTTCATGTCTGTCTCGCTTTCACTGTAAAGATATTTTCTTTTCCATCACTTTTCAATATTCTTGTTGTCCCAAGATGTTGTTGGTGATGATCTTAGCTCTTTGCCTAAAGAATCCTCTGCTTTTGTTGCTTCTAAGCATTCTCTTTCACCATGTCCCAATCCTGCATATCGGGGCCTTCCTTCAACCTCCAGTGGTTCAATGATGCCTTGGCCATCAATACCAACACCTCCTCCTTTGTACCCCATCTTCCTCAACAACTTCAAGCCAATTCCCTTGGTGTGCCTTTCAAAAAATCCAAAAGAAGCATCATCATTAATGAGGGAAAGAATTGAACATGGGGAATTCTCTAACTCCATTCTTGTTTGTGATGCTTGGTCATCTTCCTGAAGTTTGGCCAACTGGTCCTCCTAGTTGGATGAAGTTGCAGATGAGGTTGTTAGGAAACCACCTTGGTTACCTAGTGTTTGGAGAGCATCCTCTATTATCTGACAATATATGCAGCTATCAACATTTTCATGACAAGAACCATAACTAGTATACCTGTGATGGCCACAAGTTGGCTCAATCTTGGAGGGAATTTTTGCCTCCTTTGCAGTGGAACATTCTCCAACTTGTTCCTCCACAGTCTTCTCTAACATGAGTCTCAATTTTTTATTCTCATCATATGCAACTTGTAGAAATCCTTCTGAGCTCTGCATTCTATGTTTGGATGCATTGGTTGCTTTCTTCAATCTCACGAAGCAATGCATTCTTCGATGTTTTTCCCATATTGTCTTCAACACCTACAATCCTTGTACATCCTGCTCTGAAACCGAGGTGACACTGATACTAACCTTGACTTGGTTCTAGGCCACTTAATGAAGGTCATATTTACAATTGCGGATCCATTGAACTCAAATTCACCAAAGGTGAAAAGATATACTTATGAAGTCTTGAATCCAAATTGAATATTAACTTGGTGAATGTGCTATTAATCTCATAATCCATTACTTAATGCATTTAATGATCATAATTTTGGAAATAAAACATGCATAAAAAAACATGAGACAAGAGATCATCGAGTTGTTAACGGAGTTCACCAGAACCTTCTGGCTACGTCTCTGGATCCGCTTGGAATACGAATCACTTGATTATCCTTCCTTTGAAAGGGATGAAATCTTCTCACAAAATGTGGCACATTCTCCTTACAAGGATGAAACCTGGAGTAGCCTTCTTTCACACAAAAGAAAACTTAATGCTCTCACATAAGTGATATTTCTTCAGACACCAGAAGGACTACATTTGAGCTCTCTCTCTACCAAGGGATGATCCATAAAGGATTCATCCAAATATCCCACCTAGAGTTTGTATAAGGAGTTTATACAGTTTTCCTTAACTCCATAACTCAAAGAGACAAAATCCACAAATTTAGGATCTAATAACAACTCAAGGACAAAAATGAGAAAGCGTCTCAACCAACTTATGAGACCCTTAACTTCCTCCTTGAGACTAGGAAACCACTTTTGGTAAAGTGAGGAAGATTCCAAACCAACTCATGAGACTCTTAACTTCCTCCTTGAGACTAGGAAACTAATTTCCCCTTAAAATTAGGAAACTAATTTGTAAGTTGGATTCTCTCACAAAACTAATACGTGAGATTCTCAAACTCACATCAAGCATTAATCATTTTTCCAATTTGTATGAATAATACATGAGTTTCTCACTCATTTAAAGTATTAATCATTTTTACATTTCAAATTAATCATTCATGAGTATTTATTATTCTTTGCCACCTACCATCAATTAGTATTTTAATGATCTTCTCCATGGTGTGCAAAGGAATAAATCCTTGTGTGGAGATCCTCCTGGATCAACAACTCAACCTCTATTGGTATCCACTGGGCCTTTGTTTCCCTTTATGGCTAGAAACAATATTCGCAATAGGGCACTAATAATCCCTTAATCAATGTAAAAACTAATTTGTGAGTTGGATTCTCTCACAAAACTAATTTCTCATTTTTACAATTAAATGAATAATACGTGAGATTCTCAAACTCACTTCAAGCATTAATCATTTTTCCAATTTGTATGAATAATACATGAGTTTCTCACTCATTTAAAGTATTAATCATTTTTACATTTGAAATAAATCATTCATGAGTATTTATATTCACAATAGGGCACTAATAATCCCTTAATCAATGTAAAAACTAATTTGTGAGTTGGATTCTCTCTCAAAACTAATTTCTCATTTTTACAATTAAATGAATAATATGTGAGATTCTCAAACTCACTTCAAGCATTAATCATTTTTCCAATTTGTATGAATAATACATGAGTTTCTCACTCATTTAAAGTATTAATCATTTTTACATTTGAAATAAATCATTCATGAGTATTTATTTTTCTTTGCCACCTACCATCAATTAGTATTTTAATGATCTTCTCCATGGTGTGCAAAGGAATAAATCCTCGTGTGGAGATCCTCCTGGATCAACAACTCAACCTCTATTGTATCCAGTGGGCCTTTGTTGCCCTTTATGGCTAGAAACAATATTCGCAATAGGGCACTAATAAACCCTTAATCAATGTAAAAACACTATTTTCAACATAACAAAATTTCATCAAATTATAAACAATATAACGGCTGAAACAAATCTCTTTTAGCTCAACATGACCCTATCTACTATGTTGCTCATTCATCTCAAAATACTCAATAACAAAATTTATATAACAAACTTAATAATGATTAATCAAGAACACACTTCAGTCAATGCTTTTGATGTATAAAAAAGCCTCTTTAACGTTTTTTTATCTATGTGTACAACCATAACAATTCTTCTTTTATTTTCTCGGATTGGAGGAGGATCACAATTAATTCAATGTTTAGATTGTAAGTGTTATAGTTCAGAAAGCTCAAATTTCAACAATGCAAAGTAATTAGCCTGCTAGTTGAGAATCAACTCTCTAAAATTCAAATAGAGATATTCAAATTAGACAAAAAAAATATCTTAAACATAGTTTAAATAAGGCTACTAACACTCTAAATTATGTCCAATTATTCCCTCCTAAAACAGAAGAAAACAACAACAATCCAAGACATTTTCCTCAAAAAACACAAATTTGCACCTACACAACTCGACTACGAGTTTCCTAAAGGTTGTGGGTAAGGGTTTTATAAGAGAAAATAGCAACCAAACATAACTATGACTTCTACAAGGCACTACCACCTCTATTTTATACAAAAAAATAATTACAAAATTTGCTTCCATATTTTTCCTTCGGTGCTCAATAAAACTAAGGTTTCATACCGAGATTATTAATTTAGTTCTTAAAACAGGTTATAATTCTCTTAGCAATTTTTGGAGATTCAAACCCAAAATACCAATTCCCAATCTTCCAAAGAAATGCAAATGCCTCTACAATTTCAGACCGACATCACATAAAGGTGTAGAAGATCCTCCCTTGATGATTTTTCAGTTTCAAGCTTGATCCAAGTATTAGTTCCAATTCTCTTATGTCGAATATATAATTTTCTTAGTCACTTGACCACCCTACAACCTCCCAAATGGGTGCTCTTGTTCTCTAAGGACCCCCAACTTGCAACGGGTTGTATGAGAAGAGTATAAAAACTAGCAATTCAAATTGTGTAGCTCCTCTAGACCATATGAGGTCCCCACCTCCAAAGTACATACACAAATCTTGAGACCAAACTCAACACTAGATCACCAAGAAAAATTTGAGCATTACGACATCCATTGAGGCTACTACCGATTGTCCGTCTCATGCAAAATACTAATTATTTCAATTACTAATTGTATATTATTCACCCACCCTTGTGTCACTCCATGCACAAAAAAAAAAATTATGTAAAAATCTAAATAGAGATTATTCATCAGATCCCAACCTCTTTCCTATTTATACTCTTAGATGTTCCCTAGATCCTTTTTATTTTTCTTCATTGAGTGGGTGCACAGGAAATTGTTATTTTCTATTTAATTAAAATTATTTTTATTTCCATTTAACTCACCATTTTCTATATACATTTCCATTTCCAATTATAAAATAAATTATATTTTCCTTTTACAAAAATTTGCATAAGTTTATATGATCAATCAAACCTCCCATACAATTCATTCAATTTCCCATGCTAAAATAAAATGCATATGCCAAAAAATATTTTTCTCCCAATGTATTCATATATATAAGTACATGTAAATTGATACCAAGGGTACCATGCCCCTACACGCCCTTGAAGTACTACCTACCGGTATGCAACAAGGGTGCCATGTTCACTTATTACCTTCAAGTATCATTTTTCAATGGTGAGGGACATTGTCATTTGGGACTTAACTTGCCCAACTCATTATCCAATGGTGAGAGACTAATGGTCACTAAGGACTAAGGATTGAGACCTTATTGTGCACCCCTCAATTATTCCTCATGAGTGACTAAATTAGTAGCCTACCCTCCTAGCAACGTGCAACCTTTGAAAAAAACATAGAACACGTGTTTTTCAACCCATTACATGGAAGGGAGTGCTAGTAGTGAGGAAATATGCAACCTAGACCTCCTCTCTCGATGGCTCTCATGTTACATCTCATCATACAAGCTTATTTGGAAAATATTTCCCTATCACTACACACACTAGAGACAAACATATCAAATAGCAATGTCTAATAGTCATTAATAAACAATAAGCAATGTCATATACATGTCAATCATACATAACTCAACCTCACTCTATGTCTATGTATCTTAACTCAATCGGGAATCCGTATTCACCTATGTTTCTTCATATCGCACATAACAAACCATTAGTAGCATCATATAACATAATTGATTTTATCATGTAATCATGTATTCATTTTCAATATTCCATAACATCACAAGGATATCAAAGAATAAACCATAAAAGATATATATACACATTAAACAATAATCAAACCAATTAGATTAAAGGTGTAGATCACATCATCCATAAATTTATCTATCAACATACCAAGTCATTCTTTTAACTAGATTATCCTCAAATAATAATTATAGCATATAAAACAAATAAAGTAAAAGCAAAAGAAGGCATTACACATATACACATGATTGGTAAACAAGAGCAGCAAGGCTGCTCATACTGCCTCCTAAGAAGCTTAATTAATGTTTATTCCTAGAGGCCTCTGACATCGACGGTAACTCCACACAAACTAACAAAACTAACCCCCCCTGAATCGCATGTTCCGTTGGGAATTTAATTTCGCTTCAAACTCGCCCTGATTTTCTGTGTGTTGCAGAGAATGGACGTCGGAAGGAGATTGATTATTTTCCCGCTTATAGAGAATTATCGCTCGAGCAACTTAGGGTCACCACAGCCGGCTTCAGCTCCAAGAACATAGTTTCGGAGCATGGGCGTCGAACGTGGTTTACAAAGGCAGGTTCAAGAGCAACCGTCTGATTATCATTAAGCGGTTTCAGAAAACAGCTTGGCATGTTTCATGGCAGTTTCTAGTAGGTTTTATGTCGATCTCTTGTGTTTTTGAGCTCAAATCATGGTTTCCTCGCACGAAAATTCTCGAACTATGTGAATCTTGTAATAACGCTTCAAAGTTATCGACCAAGGAAGAAATTCTTCATTCTTTTCATTGGAAAAAATGTAGGAAATAAATAATATGAAGTTGGGTTTTTTTATGGCTAAATATGGTTAGGCATGAGAACTCTAACAAGGAATTTTTTCGTTGGAATTTGTTGGCAAGTTAAAGCAATAGAATAATCTATTGAACCATCCTCCTAATGCATGTTGTCAACGGATAGGCCTCAAGTCATAGGTTCAAATCCCTTGGGATTATCAGTTGCTATTGTGGCTAGTGGTTAAGCCACTCTCCATCTAGATATTTTGGGGAAGAGGGAGGGATCTCATGAGGTTTTCCTTGGTAGAAGCTATGAAATGAATGGAAATTAAAAGATTTTTTGGTATAATATTTGGTTTAAATAATAGTGCAAATGGGAATAAAGGATCTCAATGGGTAAAATTACCCAAAGATATCGCAGTTCAATACTAAATGGTTGTCTCTAATTGTGTGTGGTTATGCATATACATCAATATTTATAATGATTAGGGTTTTAAGATTTATCTGGTGGAAGTAGTTATTAAGATTGCTTGGAAAATCCACAGTGGTCATTTTGAATAGTCAATGTTTTGGATCTTTAATCATATCCATCATCAAGACAAAATCGTCGAATAGGAGAAGACGGCTACCTAAAAATAAATACATCGAAAAGTATAGAAAGGAACCTAGAAAGCTAATAACATTGACTTTCAAAGAGAATAAAAACTACAAGAACCTTAAAAAGCTAATAACTTCGACTTTAAAAGAAAATTAAAAACTATAAAAAAAAAAACAAAAAAATAAAAAGATAAAAATAAAATATTAGGTTATACCAAATGATAATAAAAATTATTAAGATTCACATAATAGTAATAATAATAGTGTTAGGTTTAAAATATATATATATATATATAATAGTATAGAATCTTATTAATAGTATTATTAGTGGTAATAAAAGTATTATTAATAATAATGTTAAAAAATTGTTTTAAATAGTATTATTAATAGCCCTTAAAATAGTATTATAAATTAATAATAATATTATTAATGGTATTAAAGTTTTATTAATAGTTTTAAAGGTGTTAGTGATAGTGTAAAGTGGTTATTATTAATATTATTAAAATAGAATTATTATTATTATTTTTATATTAACAGTTTCTATTATTACTATTTTTATTAATAGTATTTTTAAGGAATTAAAAGTATCATTAATAATAGTAAGTTATTAATGGTATTAAAGTGTTATTGATAGTTTTAAAGGTATTAGTGGATAAATAGTATTAAAATAGAACTATTAATAGTATTTTTAAGGGATTAAAAGTATGAATAATAGTATAATATTAAAGGGTTATTATATATTAATATAATAGGTTAAATTATTCATCTTATTATAATAATAACAAGGGTTACTATTATAATAGTATTATTATTGGTTTTAAGAAGTTGTTAATAATATTAAAGGTGTTATTAATATTATTAAAAAGTTATTTAGAAAGGTTAGATTAACTAAGCTATAAGAAATCAAAATATAAAAAGGCAAACAAAAGAAAGACGAAACGTAAAGAATAACAATAGCTAAGAAAAGTAAAACAAAGGGGTGAAAAGGGTAAGAATAAATCAAAGGAGAAACCAAAATGACAAATAGAACAAGGAAGAAAGTAAAAGAAAAATAAAAATAAAGATCTTAAAGACAAGGAAAGAGAGAGCAAGCAAATAGAAAAGAGAATGAGAAAGGGAAAGTAGGTGCAACAATACAAAAAGGAGAAAAAAAGAAAGAGAGCTTACCAAAATTACATGTTTCTTCTATTGTGGATCAACGGAATCCAGTTTTCATTGATCTCCAAACTTCCTTCTCTATTAAGGTTGTTGGGGTGTTTGATGATTTCTATGGATTCCCTGATTCTACACTTGAAGTAGTGATCTTCTTTGGCGAGGATTTTGGTGTCTTCTAGGCACATATGATGTTTGGTGCTATTGGAATGCTCTACTAATGTTGATGTACGTATGCACTGTCTCCTAATATCAACTCCATGCTCTTTAATCCTAACTTGGAAGGATCATCCTATTTCTCTGATGTAGCATTTTCCACATAAACATTCCACCTTATAGACACCTTTATACTGGCGACGGTCGATTTTGTATTTCACTGGTCTCATCTTATGCCTTATGGCTTCTACGGGCTTGAAAGAGGTTGTGATCTCTTTATTCCTTAAGACTTTGGAAATCCTATCGATGACTCCTTTAATGTAGGGGAGGTGAGCTATCTTGCTAGGGTGACTATCTCTAGAACGTTGCTCTCATCCTGCCTTTCCATGGCCCTCTTTATTTCCATTCTGGTGTCCTTATTCTTGTATTCTATGTTATTGAAAAACATTGATAAGGTGATCTTTATCATATTCAAGTGTTCTTCATCAAATATTCTGATAGCTCGCATGGCTAGGGTATTCATAACTTCAATTTTGAGAGTGGGATGGTGATGAGAGCTTGCATGCAGATAGCTCTCAGTATGTGTTTTCTTCCTATAAACTCGATGGCCAATATGTCCATCTTGTTTCCTGTGAATCAATACATCCAAAAATGGAATGCTATTGTCCTCCTCTAGTTCCATTGTGAACTTGATGTCGTTTGATAGGAAATTAATGTGTTCAAGGAATTTGTTAAGTTCTTCTTTCCCATATGGCCATATCACATAATTTGGTGTCATCAACATAACGCTTCCATATTTTTAGCTTTAGGGGGTATGTGTCCAATGACCTCTTTTCAAAATTTTCCATGAACAAGTTGGCAACAATGGGGGACAAAGGGGACCCCATTTCTACATCACTAGTTTGTTCATAGAATACTCCTTGGAAGCTAAAGAAAGTTGATCGAAGGAAAACTTCAGCTAATTTGGAGGTTTGAGGGTCTTGCTCTCCTTGATAATATGGATAGCTTCATCAAGGGGTATTATGAATAATTTAACCTATTATATTACTATAATAACATGTTAATACTATATTATTAATAATACTTTTAATACCTTAATAATACTATTAACAATTTTAACAATAGTATTAGTACTATTAATAATTCTATTTTAATATTATTTATAATAACCACTTTACACTATAATAATACCTTTAATACTATTAATAACACTTTAATACTATTAATAAAGTATAGTATTTTTTAGGAATATTAATAATACTATTTTCACTATTAATAATATTTAAAAGAAAATGCCAAAAGAAAAATGCCCAGGCCCCGATTGGGTGGACTCGGGATTTTTTACTCTCCTTCTTTGACATTATGGGAGAGGATTTAGTAAGGGCCATTGAGGAATCAAGGATTTAAAGGCCATGTCCCAGGGGCTTGGAGTGCAACTTTTATAGCCCTCATTCCAAAAGTTAATAAGCCAGAATTTTTCAGTGATTTTCGCCCAATTTCTCTATGTAATTTTGTCTACAAAGTCATATCTAAGATCATTGCATCCAAGATTGAGGACAAACTGGCCTCATGTATTTCTGTGTGAACAGTTTGGTTTTCTTAAGGATAGACTAATTTATGATGTGGTTGGGATCACACAAGAATACATGCACACAGTTAAGGTAAAAAACATAAGTTCTTTAATTCTTAAATTGGATTTAAAGAAGGCTTATGACAAGGTGAGTTGGAATTTTCTAAGGCTTATGTTGATTCAGATAGGCTTGAAATGGGAGGCCACTCAATGGATAATGACATGTGTCACAAGTGCTAACATGGTTATTTTGATTAATGGAACCCCAACAGATTTCTTCAAATGCCATTGAGGGTTGAGGCAGGGATACCCAATGTCCCCACTTATGTTTCTTCTGGTAGTTGAAAGCGCTAGCAAACTTTTAAATAAAACGATATTGGAAGGGAAATTCCAAGGTATTAAAGTGGCCACAGGAGCTATCATCTCTCATATGATCTTCATAGACGATGTGCTCATTTTGGGTTTGGGGAAGATAGTAGACTAGTTAGAATTCAAAGTTATTTTAAATAGTTTTTGCAAAGCATTTGGAATGGAAGTTAATTGTCAGAAGTCATGTTTCCTGGACAATAATATTGATCATATATTGGAGGATAGAATGAGGGAGGCTTTTAATATTCATACCCACAGGTTAGAGGAAGGATTGAAATATCTAGGGTTTTTTATCAAACCAAATGCTTATAGGGTTTGTGATTGGAAATGGCTAATTCAAAAGGTGGAAAAGAAGATTGGCAATTGGACATTTTGCTGGCTTTCCTTAGGCGGCAGGTTAGTACTGGCTAAATATGTGCTTCAAAATCTTCATGTATACTAGTTTAGTCTAGCTAAAGTCCCTTCCACTATCATAAATAAAATTCAACTAATTATATCAAGTTTTATTTGGAGGGGAGCCAAAAAAGCTTCGGAGTTCCAATTAGCCAGCTGGAAAAAGATAGCCAGAACAAAATCTATGGGGGGATGGGGTATCAGAAATATTCATTGGTTTTATGTAGCACTGGCGGCTAAGTCATGTTGGAGGAGTCTGGTTGGAAAAGGTTTATGGAGTACAGTTATTCAAAAAAAATACTTAAAGGGTATTGATTTGGTGTCACGCTTGCTAATGAAGTCCATTGCTTCCCTGGTGCTTCTAATTTTTGGAAAAACTATCTACGATCTATTCCTCTTATTAAAAAATGGATCACATGGTCGATTAGCAGTGGTAAAAGGATCATGGTTGTTATGGACCCTTATATAGGGGGATCCTTGAAGTATAAACTGTTAGATATGTTGATTGGCCATCTCTATGATTTAAATATTTTCACTTTAGCACAGATCGCAGTTCCATCTAAATTGGAGAACTTGAATCAAGCATGGTTTCCGTCTGTTGACCTGGGGCTCTCAGGTGTTCTCGAGACGGAATGTTTAGATTAGCATTCTTCTTTGTGAAATAGTGGCATATCATTTCCAGACTTAAATGATAATATATTGTGGTCATGGAACCAAAAAGTTGGAGATGTTACTGCAAGCTCATCCTATGGAGTGATGGTCTATCAATTAGTAGAAAAAGATTATAGATGGTGGTATAAGGTAATTTAGAAAATTAAGGTTCCTGCAAAATTATCATTTTCATGTGGCTGTGTTTGACAGATCATGTCCTCACAGGAGTAAATTTCAGGAAGCGTGGGGGAATAGGGCCATCAGTATGCATTTCCTGCTTGAAAAATGAGGAATCAACTGATCATCTGTTTTTCCATTGTGATTTCGCACAATATGTTTGGAAATTCATTTTGATTAAGATGAGGATAGTTGGGTCTTGGGATAGATCTTCTTCGAAGGGAAATATGTTGGTTTGGTTGGTTTATTTTCCACATTTGAGACACTTTCCCTTTCTGATCTTATGGGGTATTTGGAAATATCGAAACAAAATTATGTTTGAAGATAGGATAAGGAATGATGACTATACAATCTCGCATATCCTTTTGGATATAAATGAACATACAATTAGCAATGAAGTTGACAGAATGGAGTACAAATTAAATCCAATCTTCTTTGATAATACTCTTATTGGTTTTTTTGATGGGGCAGTAGCTGGGGGCTTATGCGGGATAGGTATTTTTATTAAACTCAATGTCTCACATGTTTATAAAGGATATTTTGTTGGTGGAGAAGGGAATAACATCAAGGCAGAAATCATGGGTTTTGGGGGGCTTTTGAGTCTGGCCAAAAAATTTCACATTGATCCCATCATGGTTGTTGGTGACTCCAAAGTGGTGATAGATTGGATATCCAACAAATCTAAGCTCGATATTCTTTCCCTCAACTCTTGGAAGACGAAGATTATAAGGCTTCATGACATGTTTTATGGCATCAACTTTATGCACGTTCACAGGAAATTCAACAAGGAAGCTGATATATTATCAAAGAAAGCTTTGTCGTCTCCTTCAGGGTGGCTCTTTGTAGAGGAGATTTTTGAGGGATCAGTGAACAAAACTGATCGTTTCCATATGTTCTAATTCTTTTAGAACATTTGTTTTATAGACATTATTATGCGGAATTATATATTTTCGGCAATTAGAAAAATGTTTTATTTAAAGGCAATAGATTATTTGTAATATGTTAGTATTTTGGATATTTGTATAAGGAGAATATGTGCCTACAAGGTATATTATGAAGATCTCTATGTATGAGGAAGTTTTATTCAGTGATGAATAACATGGAACTGCTTTTTTCTGTGTGAAAAATAATATTTGAAACAAACTTTTAACATTGTTATTAATAACACTTTTATTACCACTAATTCTAATAGTACTATTAATAAGATTCTATACTATTCTATTATTAATTAATATAATATTTTTTTAAACCAAACACTATTATTTTATGTGAACCTTAATAATATTTATTATCATTTGGTATAACCTAATATCTTACTTTTATATTTTTATTATTTCGTTCCTTTTTTCTTGTAGTTTTTAATTTTCTTTTAAAGCCAACATTATTAGCTTTCTATGGTTCTTGTAGTTTTTATTCATTTTTAAAGTCAACGTTATTAGATTTCTAGGGTTCTTGTCTCTACTCTTCGATGTATTTATGGCCAGGTAGTCATCTTCTCCTACTCGGCGGTTTTGTCATGATGATGGATCTAATTGGAGATGTGAAACGTTGACTATTCAAAATGACCACTGTGGATTTTCCGAGCAATATTAATAATTTATAATAATGTTAGAAATGTGACAATAGGCACATCAAGGAAAGGAAATAAATTTAATTTCAATAGGTAGATAAAATATGTGAAAAGGAAATGCACTTAGAGTGCATGCCTTAAGGGGACAATGGCTTATCTAGGGATAAGTACAAAGTATGTCATGTTGATCATCAAATTGTGGGTATGTCAACCATGATGGTGATGCTACTAAACTCACGTCAAAACATATGTATATTACATAATTAAAAATACTAATTATTTCAGAAAAATAAGGCACTCGGAAATCATCCTTGCAACAATAAACAACAAAATTATGAATATAATATAAAAAAAAAAAAAAAAGATGAAAATGTGTGAGAAAATATATAAAACTAATTCATATAACTTGGTTTAGTAGTAAGATGGAATGCACACCATGCTCTAAGCCCGGTTTTTTATTCCCTATAGGAAGGATCCCAATCTCTATTGCAAGATTTATTAAGTAAATGTAATAGTTAGTCAACTAGGATTGGCCAAAAAAATATATGAGTCAACTGGAACTAGGTAAACTCATCATTAATTTGTAAGTTTGAACCTACTTATCAGTGTTTTGTGAGTGTTTAAAGACATGTTGAATTCGAATCAAAAGTTCAATAGACAACAAAAAAGAATAAAATGAAAAAAAAATAATGACAATTTGATCCTTTAGGGTTTTTATTTCTTTAGAAAGGGGTATTTTCAGTGGAGACAAAGTTGTCTAGATGATTTTTGCAAATGGAATTAAAGTATTTTAGGGATTTGGTGAATGTGTGAAAAGGCAAAACATTGGGTATTTTATTTTTGGCATGAAGTAGATTTATCAAATATTTACAATGGAGGGAATGAAAAACTTGTGATTTTAAGTCCACCTCCTTTCCCCATACAAATTTTTCATTAATATTGGAGGTATTTTTGTATTTTTAAATGTCAATGCATTTTATTATGTTTTTCTCATAAAACCCCAAGGACTACAAATGACAATGAAAATGTTAGATGTAGTGGTCATGTTACAAAGACCTAGGTGAGGGTAAGGCATAATGTAATTTTTTCAATAAATATGAAAAAGAAAACATTTGAAGTACTCCTTGGCGAAAAAGCTTCCCCATGATGTAAGACCATGCCCACTAAGCAAATGCCAACCTAGAATTTATTTAAACTGTAAAAGTGAAGCGAAAATTGAGTGTTGAAATTGGGAAAAATTCATGTTTTGCATCTAGTTCACCTCTTGTGACTAAAATCATTAATGTAGGAGAATACTACAATTCATTTTCACTCTCGATCAAGGACCTCTTCTAATTCTAGTGGTGGTTTAGTGCATACTTCTTTCTCCTCATCATATTGCACCTAAATCTTTGCCTAGTCTAGAGATCATCATATGGATGGATCTATCCATGAGATAACGAAAAAAGTTATAGGGATTTTTTCATTTTATTTGGACATGCCTTTCAATATTCCCAAATCCCCATATTTGGCAAGCCATGGTTGATGTTATCGCCATTATTAAATTATTAATAAGTAATTTATTATTGATGTTATCACCTGGAAATGGTAAAATGTAGTTCCATATTTACAAGTATATACAAAATACAAAAGAACATCTCAAACTTATGAACTATTAATATCTCTTTGATGGGACCTATAAATGTAAAGAATGTGTTACAACTGGTTGAAATATTGGAAATGGAAAGCATTCATGAACTATTTTGAAAAATAAGTGGTATTGGAAATAGGAATTGAAATAGTATTCATGTGGCACACAAATATCCAATTAACTTCTCGCTCATAGCTATTGAGAAAATGTCACCCATAATTGAAGAGCATATGAGGAAATTTCACTCGTAATTAAAGATCATTATGATATAAGAGAGGAGGTTTTTGCAACTAGACATATTTTTCATATTATATGAAGAATATTCGAGGCAATATATTTCAAGTGGACAATTTACTCATCATCAAAACACATTTTAGAAGAGAAGAGAGCAATCTTGCAAACATTAGAGGAGGCATGGGTATATCTAGAGGTACATGTGGGACTTTCAATTTGGGAGGAAGGAAAAGCATATCTATGTGTGGAGAAAGGCGTAATCTACAAATTTGGCTATGGTCAACTCATATTGTGTCAATACAGCATTTGGTTAGGCATAATGGCAATTTTTTATTATAATACAAGTTATAGTTAATGTCGACCTAGTCAACTTATAAGTGGGTTCATAACCCCTATTAGGGAAGGTGCTCTACCTATTGAGTTGTGTATAAATACACTCTCAAGAGTCATTTGTAAATATTTATCGCATGAACTTCTTGATCATTCTTGATCCTACGAACATCATTCTTTTATAAAGTGTTTTAAGCCTAAGGGCACCTATATCTTTGGCATTCACTTGTGCTTGGTCATTTTTCTCCCTCTCTTGTGCATGGGTTTATTTCTCTCTAGTGCTCCTATGAATCAAATCTAATGTTGTTGTTTGGTGGTTTCTCAAATGTTATTGGTGGGTTTCTCTAGGCAACATTGTTATTTTCTCCATTTAATTTAGGTTTTAGGGTTTGTTGGCAATTCCATTCAATCCTCTCTCTCTCATGGATCTCAACATGGTATTAGAGTGGACGTGAACCTCCCTTACCCTTTTCACTACTAGTTAAGTTTTATTATTGGTTGTTTTTGCAATGATCAAAATTTGCAGCAAATTATTGTGCTTAACTTATGGAGTATTGGCATCATTTCATGGTGATTGTGTTCAATGAAATTTGAGCACCTTATTTAGGGTTGTTTAAGCCCTGTTTTTTTTGTTATTTTTGGAGATCGTGTCCATAGATTGGAGCACCACCATTAAGGTTTATATGTTGATTTATTTCAACCACCTTTTCTTGTGTTGGTTTGTGGCTATGGGCTGGTGGCATCACTATTTTTTGTGATTGTGGAACCAAGGTTTTGGACCATCTCTTTTTAATCTTATTTTCAGTGACGTATCAAAGATGTTTTGGTTAGTGGCATTGGTCTAAGGGTTGTGGAACTAGGGTTTCTAGATCTGATTTTTTCAATGGTTGGTCCAGAAATTTTTGGCTATTGGAATTGTCCTAAAGCCTGCAAAAATAAGGTTTCCATATATGATTTTTTCAATAGTTGATTTGGAGTTTTTTGGCTAGTGCATTGCATTAAGGGTTGTGTAACTAGGGTTTCCAGTGATGAATTTTTAAGCCATTGGTTCGAATATTTTTGGCTAATGGAATTGCCCTAAATGTTATGGAACTAGGATTTATGTATTTGATTTTTTCAATAGTTGATCAAGATATTTTTTGCTAGTGACATGGCCATGAGGGATGTGAAATAATGATTTTTAGATCATCTCTTCTTTTGGGTTAAAAAAACTCTCATTCAAACCCAATACCATCCTTATTCATTTTTGTTGCAAAATTCGCCTTTTGGTACACTATAGAATTTTTGGAAGAAACTCGTAATATTTTTTTTCTTTGGGACTAATCAATGTGGCATTTTCATACCTATTTGTGTCATATCAGAACATAATGGACTTAAAGTGGATATTTTCACTATTTAACATGGCCACTGATTTTTGGGAAAATTAGATAAGGAAGAAACATATATGTGATTTATGTCATAAGTGGGGATGTGTCTCCAAGTCTCACATGGTTTGACTTTAGCAAATTAAATAACTTGCAAGAGTAACAAGTAGAGATACAAATCTTTTCAATGATACTACCCAAACACTTTATAATGCACATGAAGTTGTGCAATATGCATATGGGTTTGATCTATTGTGCAAAACCCTTTATCAAAGTATGACTTCATCAGTTTTGCATTTCAATGTTTTTGGATCAAGTACATGGGCCATATATTGTCTATATGATACTTCTAGTGCAAATGTTATCCTTGGCGGAGTTTTGTTCACAATCCACTGGAATTGTTTCCATTGCTTCTTATTGAGGATTCTTCTATAGATGATTCTTAGCTTATTACAGTGGATCTTTTTCTATCACAATGTGATGTACCTCCTCTTATTGGTGTGCCTTTTGCGGTCCTCTACATCGGTGTTGAACTCAAAGGAGTCTCGTTATGGTGCACATTTGGTGATGCATTTTTCCCACGATGCTTTACTAGTTCCAAGATGTGATGATATCATTGTTGACCTAGCCACATCTAGAGACATTCTTTATGATCCATGAGTTGGTGGTTTTACAATGGAAGCTTCAATTTATTATGATGTGAGGTAGGATTATCAGCGAATGGTTAATGGTGACATGTGTAGGCTTATGACCACCTATTTTAGTGGGGGGGCTAAGTACTTCCTTACCTTCCTTAATGATTTTCTACTCACATGTTTGCAAGATATGTCCCACTAATTTTTATAGATGATTCTACAAATGACTCTAAGCATATTTCATAGGATCTTTCTTTTATACCTCTGCCAGAAGCCATCTTCACTAACTTGTGGAACCCCACTAGTGTGAGANATACTACCCAAACACTTTATAATGCACATGAAGTTGTGCAATATGCATATGGGTTTGATCTATTGTGCAAAACCCTTTATCAAAGTATGACTTCATCAGTTTTGCATTTCAATGTTTTTGGATCAAGTACATGGGCCATATATTGTCTATATGATACTTCTAGTGCAAATGTTATCCTTGGCGGAGTTTTGTTCACAATCCACTGGAATTGTTTCCATTGCTTCTTATTGAGGATTCTTCTATAGATGATTCTTAGCTTATTACAGTGGATCTTTTTCTATCACAATGTGATGTACCTCCTCTTATTGGTGTGCCTTTTGCGGTCCTCTACATCGGTGTTGAACTCAAAGGAGTCTCGTTATGGTGCACATTTGGTGATGCATTTTTCCCACGATGCTTTACTAGTTCCAAGATGTGATGATATCATTGTTGACCTAGCCACATCTAGAGACATTCTTTATGATCCATGAGTTGGTGGTTTTACAATGGAAGCTTCAATTTATTATGATGTGAGGTAGGATTATCAGCGAATGGTTAATGGTGACATGTGTAGGCTTATGACCACCTATTTTAGTGGGGGGGCTAAGTACTTCCTTACCTTCCTTAATGATTTTCTACTCACATGTTTGCAAGATATGTCCCACTAATTTTTATAGATGATTCTACAAATGACTCTAAGCATATTTCATAGGATCTTTCTTTTATACCTCTGCCAGAAGCCATCTTCACTAACTTGTGGAACCCCACTAGTGTGAGATATATGGCCTTCAACGAGGACTATCTATTTCGTTGTTATTAAGCTTGAAGGAGAGATGTAGCTTGTGATGGAATGTCTTCTCTCCATGACCCATGGCTCAAATTAAGAGGGGGTGTTGAATGCGATGGTGTAATATTAATTTACGACCATGATAGACCTTGTGTTGAGCTGGGTATTCATCAACCCAGCCTCTTTTGTATTGAGTTTTGTACTCATAAACCCACTCTCAACTTTTATCGAGGTGGGTATTTATAAACCCACTCTCATTTGTATTCCAGCGATGATGAACCTTTATCAAGTTTGGTACTCAGAAAAACCCACTCCTATTTCCAGCTAAACCAACCCTATATTGGGTTGGATATATATACATGTTCTCATTTGTAGTTCATTATTTCTCTCTATAGCCATATGTTTAACTTATCAAGGGGTGTTGAGAAAGGTTTAATCCTCACATTTGGCTATGGTCAACTCATATTGTGCCATTAATGCATTTGGTTAAACATCAATGTAATCTTTATTATAATATTACAGCACAGTTAAGGCCAATCTAGTCAACTTGTATATGGGCCCATGATCCCTCTTGGGGAGGCCGCCTTACCTCTTGAGTTTCGTATAAATACACACTCAAAAGTAATTAGTAAATCATCATCTTCTTGATCATTATTGAGCCTATGGGCACATTATTTTATAAAGTGTTTTATGTCAAAAGGGAACCTATATATTTGGCATTTTCTTGTGCTTGGGCATTTTTCTCACTCTCTTGTGCATGGGTTTATTTATCTTTAGCACTCCTATGGATCATCTCTAGAATTGTTTTTTGGTGTTATCTTGGTTGTCTTAATAGTTTTCTTTAGGGAAACACTGTTATTTTCTCCATTTATTGCAAATTGTAGGGTTTGTTGGTGGTTCCATTCGATCCTTCTCTCTTATAAATCTCATCACTATGACACCACAAATACAACAAAATAGAACATTAAAAAGCATGAAAACTAAATTAATAAAATAATAAAATATACATTTTTAAAAGTTAGGTCAATGTAATTATGAGTCAAGTCAACATCATACAATAGGAGGGAGAAATGAACATTTGAATGAAAACACAAAAAATGAACAAGGGTAAAATAAAATGATACATGCAAGTGCAACAATGGTAAAAATGCAAGTGGAAAAAATGCTAAAAATTAGAGTATACAAAATAGGAAATATGAATGATAAACTAAATAAATTGTTAACTAAAGAAAAAACAAAAATCAGGAAAACGGAACAAGTAAAAAGGAAACTTGGAGCACGAGATTAGGGGAAAAGAAGCAAATGGATGATAGAATCAAAAAAAATCCAAACTAATATTTGAAGCTTCTATGGTGAGGAAATCACAAAATAAGTTCGATGTTTTCCACTATTGAGAATCATGTTGAAGAGTCATGTTGCATATCTCATTTTCCTCAAACGCATGTCCAAACAACTCAATGCTACCAGTATTCACTAAGATTAAACATCCCCTCCAAGGGCACCAATACCAAGAGATTCTCAATAACGTCAACCAGGCTATAAGAAAATATCTTGCCCATATTTCAAACAAAGTGCATAAACTTCATCTTAGGCTCTCCTTGATTTTGTGTTCTCGTTTACGGAATCTAGTTGATTGTGCTCTTACTTTTATACTCAATTAATCTACAATAAAACCACCCAAAAAGAAGCTTTAAACATTAATCAACTAGGAAGAAGCCAAACCCATTGAGATTAGAGCAAGTCTTTTGTTCCATCGAGCTATGTCTTTGAATTAAATTCCCTCATTTCTCACTCCTCTCCCTCTATTGTAACTTTTAATGTTTCATACCTCTCTCCCAACCAAAATCAAAGAAATCCAAATACTTCTAACTAGGTAAACCATTAATTGATATCATATCATGTGCTAATTGTGATCCTTCATAATCCAAAATCACCAACCTACCTTCCTCATATCATCACAATCCTTTTCATAATCCCCTCAACTTACCATCATGTCCATCATTAAATCATTTCAATGCCACAATGCTCCGCAATGAATTTACTATCTTTCAGTTTATGCTCCTCTCATCGCAATGATGTTGTCTACTATATTATGAACCAACATGTCATGGCATACAACATCCCATGTTATTGGCTTCGGACCCACTATTGCTAATATGGAGATTTCTCACCCTTGCTTATCACCTACAATAGATCCTTGCATTTTGAGCATGTGTTCCTCAATCCAATAAACAGATCTACCCAAACATTCTATAACCATATATGTGTTGAGGCTTCCCAAGTGCTCAAGTTAACAAGTATAGTTTCTATTGTATTTCTTTCCATACCCAACAAGGATTCCTCTTGGCCCACATATCAAACCCATGTGTCTCACAACACCTATTATATTCCTCCCTACCATGTTTCCATCTTAATCTTGTTTGCAACAATGTTCACAACCATCTATATATATTATCTATCAATTGTAATCCCTTTCACGATGGCCAACATTATTGCACAAATCCCACGATGCCAATGATTCATTACAATTCAAATGAGAAAACCCATATTATTCTCTCTATTAATTCCCCCTCTATCAACTTATCATGTGTCCTTGTTTCTCACTTTCACTCCACTAAAAACCCAATCCACTCATCCATCTAATTAACTCCCCTTCCCTCATTTGTCTTAACCCAACGGTTGCTAACTCATCCACCCCATATCAATCTTCCTTATGTCCCAATGTCTCGCCCTAATGCACATATGCTTTACCGATTCCCACTCCCCTTTCCCTAGTTCCAACAATAAGATAACCCCCTCAACTTCACAAAGTGATGACCTTGCCATCACTACCTATTCAACTCTGCCTCTAACTTAAACAATCATTTTATTCCCCCTAAAGCTCCCATTAAGAACTCTTCTCCCATCCCTTCCAAAAACCTATATAAACCCTCTATCTATATTAACCCACAACCTGATATTTCCCTCCCTACAATGTCCCCTTTCTCCAAACCATATTATGACCTTTCCATCCCCACCACCAACACCATATACCCTAACCACATTAACCATACCATAATAACCCCCCAAAATTTCAAATTGAACCCTAGCACATATTTTCCTAACAACATAAATAACACACCTCGCCCTCACTATGCAACTTCTAAGCTGGTGAACCTCTCCAATATTGAAACTGGCATGTCTACCCACAAGCTCTTAGAAGTACATTTTATTATTCCATTTCCCCATGTCATCTCCCATTCAAAGATGTATTATGCAACATTGAAAAGGTCATTCATTCTCTTCACATCCACGAGGTCAAAGAAATCCATCAAGATTGCTCCCATATCCGTGGGGGTGCTAAACCTCCCAAAGCCAACCTTTAAAAGATGAATTTGCATCTCATAAATGACTTATTAATATCCCAACATCGTCATTCTAAAAGCCAGCAAGGGCAACATTGATGTCAATAGAGCATAAAATGGTGTGCATGACCCTGAGAACCCCATAGTACATGGTCAACCTAAAATCCAAAAAAAAATGGCATTCCCCTCATACCAATTGTTAGGGCCATTAATACCCCTACCTCTACTTTAGCCAGCTTCTTATCCAAAAATAATAATTAAATTGATAGTCAATCACACTCGCTCATACATAAGAGACTCCTCTAATTTCATTAATAAAATTCAAGATGTCCACATTAAAGACTAATATCTCCAAGTAAGCTTTGACATTGTTTCTGTATTCACTAAAATTTCAAATGAATAAGCAATCAACATCATCTCTAATATGGTTGACTCGAAAATTTTGAACTTGTTAAAAATTGCGTTGAGTCCACATTTTTTTACCTTTGGAGGTAACGTACATGAACAAACTGAGGATACTATAGCAGGTTCGCCTTTATCATCTTCTCAAAGCCAATTAATACATGGAACATTTTGAGAAAAAAATACTAAACACTACCGAACATTTTGAGAAAAAAATACTAAACACTACCCATTAAATCCTAAATGTCGGTATCAATTTATAGATGATGCTTCAGAAATTTGGCCTCAGCCATGCAAATTTTAACCAATTCCTATCTCACCTTAGCAATGTGTCCCCAACAATTTCCAACCTTTTTGAAATCTACCTTGTGTCCCCATTCTTTACCTTTGTAGATAAGTTCTATGAACACACTAAAAGTACCATAATGGGTTCCCCTGTATTCCCCGCCATGGCCAATTTATAAATTAAACATTTTGAGAAGAAAAAGAAAAGCCTTAGACAGTTGAACCCTTCAAAAAATGTTGATATAAATTATCAATGATACTCATGTAATTTGGCCTCATGGCCATACCAATCTTGACCAATTCCTATTCCACCTCGACAATATCTCCCCTAGCATTCAATTTACAATAGACATCCAAAATGGCAAAAATGTCTCCTTGACATCTTTATAACCAAAGAGATGGATGATTCCCTTTCCCATCAAGTCTATAAGAAGAAAAAGCATACCGATAGATACTAACATGTCTAGACCCCACTAAAAACGTTTGTCTTGAATCCCTAAGTCACCATAGCCTTTCATATCTCAAATAAAAACCACCTAGATTGTAAACAAACTAATCTTAGACAAACGCTCCAAAACGATGGCCACTCTAACAATGAGAAACAAATTCTTTTACAAAGCTAGCCATTCCAACATCTACTCTCACACAAAACACTATATACTACCAACACCCAAAACCTATATTCCCTAACAAAATCTCCAAAATCCTTGTAAACAACACATTGGAATCATCTTCAAACCGACATTATGCTCTGTTGAGTTTTCAATAGGCAAGGTTTAAGCATGAAGTTCATTCCATTTTAGCATTTTACTTAAACCATAAACAATTTTGTTGCAACAACCAAGATCACAAGAAGAAACACCATGCACAAGTACACAAGAAGTATTCTGGGAAACCATTCTCAACAAGGGAACAAAACCCAACCAATCATTTGCTATATTCTTCAAGAGAAAGACCTCCACCACCAAGAAAACCCAGCACACAAAAGGGTGCTCACAAACCCTAGAAGACTAACGCTCAAGAGAGGTGCGCACTTTTCCCAAGAAGATGTACTTGCTGAAATTTCCAAACTTACACTTAAGATGTGATTCCTCAATGGGGAATTTACCTTTACTTATATCAGACTGAACCTGACAACAGAAGTGTCTATTGGCACAACAGGGTCGACCTCACTAACTCACAATATAAATAATAATTACCATATTAATTATCTTTTACAGTAATTGTTTATTACATTAAGGTGGGGCCAACCTGTACCCTTTTCATTACAATTAGGGTTACAAGTAAGTCTGACTCTTGAACAATATAGCAAGGGATCTCATACACCCACTAGTGCTCAACCACTAG
>SNQJ01S0009889.1:52521-87491 GCA_010110895.2 Picea sitchensis | reverse complement strand
TAATGTAATAAACAATTACTGTAAAAGATAATTGTTTATTACATTAAGGTGGGGCCAACCTGTACCCTTTTCATTACAATTAGGGTTACAAGTAAGTCTGACTCTTGAACAATATAGCAAGGGATCTCATACACCCACTAGTGCTCAACCACTAGGGGCACATCCATAGGGATGTCCATATCTCTATCTCACTGCATCTCACAGGAGAACCACACTCACTAGTGCTAAGCCACTAGGATCACTTCACCTGTGCTCATCCACAAGCATGTCCAACTCAGCAGATATTATTTCCAACTGCATTACACAGGAAAGTCATCTGGAGTTCATCATCTCAACTCTTTGCTCAGAGGAGGCTAATACATTGTTTTCATCTCTGTCTCATAATGATGCACCCAACTCATGGGAATTCATGCATTCACCTTGTGTTCAGCCACAGGCATGTTCAACTCAGCAAATCTTCTTTCTCACTGTGTTACACAAGAGAATCATCTGGAGTTCTTCTCAACTCTATGTAAGGAGGAGGCCATCACTACGTTCCAGTTATGTCTCAAATAGGAACCACACACCCAACTCATGGGCTCTCTCTCATGTCGACTCAATCAGTGTCTGTCTTGGACAATGTCTCACGCAGTTGTAATCATCAACACTCCCTCTCAGCTAGGGAGGCATTCTCCATCAAGCCAAGTCTCGCACGGAAGTACTTGAACTTTGTCTTGGTTGTAATCATCAACACTCCCTCTCAACTAGAGAGGTATTATCCACCAAGCCAGTTTGGTGAAGATGTCTGCAATCTCCTCATGTGTAGGAAGGTACAGCACATGTATTGATTTCCTCTGTATCATGTCTCTGAAAATGATATTTTATCTCAACGTGTTTCGATTCATCATGAAACACGAGGTTCTCAAAAGAGCTTCACACAGCTCTGGTTGTAATCATAGAATCATTTCATGATCAAGTAACTCTGTGAGAAGTTTATGAAGTTGCACTGCTTCGCACACTCAATGATATATACTATGCTTTTGTGGTACTCAAGGCCACGGAGCTTTGTTTCATGCTGCATCAGGAAACCATGGCAATCTTCACGGTAAAACAACAACCGGATGTGCTCTTCCGGTCCATTGTACTCTCTGCTTAATTTGTATCGACATATCCCTGTAAACTCAAGTTCACACTGGAGGCATATCTCAGACCATATCCAATTGTGCCTCGTATATATCTTAATACATGCTTTAGTGTTATCTAGTGAGTCTGTCGCGGCTGACTCATGGATCGACTAAGCTCCTTCGCTGCATAGCATATATCAGGTCTGGTGCTAACCAGATACATAAATGATCCAATCAGTTGTCGGTACACATGTGGATCAATCTCATCTGAATCATCATCATTTATTTTTTGTTAAATCCATCACCATCGTTGTAGACATGGATTTGCATTCTGTCATACTTAATTTCTTTAATATCTCCACTGTATATTTTCCTTGACTTTAGGAAAAGTCACATTGGTCCTCTGTCATACTTCTTGTCCCAAGAAGTGGTGCATCATACCCAGATCCTTCATCCTGAAATCAGAAGTTGAGGCTTGCTTGTATTCAACAACACAGCTTCCTGAATAAGTCATCAAAATCAGGGTTTCATCACAAATGTAGTAATATATGTTTGGATTAGCAACACCTTTGTTGGAACCCAAACTCATCAAGGATCCATCTCTCTGATGTAGTTTTCCAACTCATGGATGGTAGTATAGATGAAAGTGCATCGGTCTACTGGGTCAATATGTCTCATCATAGTTCACTCCCTCTCTCTGTGAGAATCTTCTGGCCACAGATTTCGGTTTGTATTTCTCGACACTTCCATCAACTGCATTCTTGGTTTCATTTAGAAGTCACCATAGATTTCCCTTCTGGTCTCAGAACAATGTCTCATACATCATTCTTTAAGATATATTGGTATTATTCGGTTATGGCATTTTTCCATACCTGTTCACTTATTGCTTCTCCATGGTCGGGAGTCTCAGAATCAATGGAGTGGCTCATGGTTGAAGGTTAGCTTTAAAATCTCTTTTGCTTTCTCAAGATGTCCCTTGAGGGACTTGTATGTTCCTCTGCCTTCTGCAAAGTTTTGTCGATCCTAGGTAGGCCTTTTTATGCCTTACAGCAATATCTCTGGGCATATCAACTAGAGTAGTTGAATCGGCTGGAACATTGTCTGTCTCCCTCTGAATTGTTGAAGGGAGAGAAGGTATTGTCTCTTCCTTCTTTTCATTTTGTTTTGACTCCCTCTTGAGTCAAGTAACTCTCTTTGAAGTCTGAAGGATGGAAGTCTTGTTTTATTTGTTTGCTAGATCTTTTATGTCTTCTTGACTAGAATAACAATCAATTAATAAGGTTTGGACTCCCGTACCAGGGATAATGGTCCAAGTCATGAGGGCTCCCACACTAGAGATAATACCCTTCACTTATTAAGAATGCAATTAACTATAGAAATTAATTAATAAGGTTTGGACTCTCGTACCAGGAATAATGGTCCAAGTCATGAGGGCTCCCACACTGAAGATAATACCCTTCACTTATTAAGAATGCAATTAACTATAGAAATTAATGATCAACCAATTTCCCTGGGTCTGTAGTTATGTTCAATTGTGTTTGGTTTAGAGGAAGTACTTCTCCTCTCTCTTATCTTCGTTCTTTTGGGGTGGGTCTGGATCAATGTCAGCGGTGGAAGCATATTGTCTTCCTTTCTTCCTGGTTGGATAATTTCTTGCATAGTGCCCATATTTGTCACATCTGAAGCACTGAATTTATGAAACATCTCTTCTCTGATTATGACCTAAGGTTGATGGGGACTTATCATCTCTAAATCTTTGTCTGAAGTTTCTTTTGAATCTTCCTCTTTCTTTGTATGAAGTGCAAGAGCATGATTTTCATCAGGGGAGTCTTCCACTCCTCTATTTCTAAGTCTAAGTTCTTCTTGAGTACAATCTATCCACAGACGATCAAAGGTTGGTAACTTTTCTCTTCCACTGATGCTTTGAAGAAAAGGTTCCCAATGTTTTGGAAAATTGTTGAGAGCAAATAAGACAAGTTCTTTGTCGGACATGATTTCTCCAATGGCACCTAGATGTTCTTTGATCTCTAGTATCTTCATAAAGAAGGTAGCAACCGTATCACCTTTTGTCATCTTGGTACTTTGAAGCTGGCCCTTTAAGGTAAGAGATTTGAGGGTGTTGTCACTTTCAAACATATCTTTCAGTGCTTCGTACATTTCATAAGTTGTCTCCAGGTTGGCAATACGAGGTAAGAGATGATCTCTTACTGAGTACATAATTATTTTTCTTGCCTTGACATCTTCTTCCCTTCTTATTTCCTTCTCTTCATCGATAGTTGTATCTGGTAAAGCTTTTGTTACCACATTCAAAAGGTCATCTTCTTCAAGGGTGACCTGAAGCCTTGACTTCTAGGAGCTTAAATTGTTTGATCCATCAAGCCTATCTTCCACTAAAGCTATGTTCTTCATTTTCTCGGATTTCTTCACAAACTCTCGCCAACTGGACTTAGAGAACCCAATGGTTAGGTTGGACTAGTAACCTTAGGTTTTGTTGGGCTTACGACTGCCAACAATAGACTTTGAGAGTGTCACAGGAACACTTGTAGAGTTGAAACGTTTCTTCAAGAAGATGCGGAAACCCTAAGATCAAGATTCTACGGAAAATTTTGGAACCCTAGAAACCCTAGGGCCAAAAAACTCAAAATCCTCGAAAATTCACTTTGAAGATCTCTAGAGATGCGTTGAGGAAGGTCGTACAAATTTATCCAAGTTTCATCTCCAACGTCCACGTGTAAGGTGCTGAAAAGGCCAATCAAGTGAGGGTCCTACAGATCTCTACAGAAACCCTAGAGGTCGTACGGAACTGCAGAAGGAGGATGGCTTAGCTTTTTAAGTGCTTGTGCAGGGGTTCTTCAAGGCCTATGCTCTGATACCATGTTAAATTTTCAATAGACAAGGTTTAAGCATGAAGTTCATTCCATTTTAGCATTTTACTTAAACCATAAACAATTTTGTTGCAGCAACCAAGATCACAAGAAGAAACACCATGCACAAGTACACAAGAAGTATCATGGGAAACCGTTCTCAACAAGGGAAGAAAACCCAGCCAATCCTTTGCTATATTCTTCAAGAGAAAGACCTTCACCTCCAAGAAAACCTAGCACACAAAAGGGTGCTCACAAACCCTAGNCTGAAATTTCCAAACTTACACTTAAGATGTGATTCCTCAATGGGGAATTTACCTTTACTTATATCATATTGAACCTGTCAACGGAAGTGTCTATTGGCACAACAAAGTCGACCTCACTAACTCACAATATAAATAATAATTACCAGATTAATTATCATTTACATTAATTATTTATTACATTAAGGTGGAGCCAACTTGTACCCTTTACATTACAATTAGGGTTGTAGGTAAGTCTGACTCTTGAACAATATAGCAAGGGATCTCATACACCCACTAGTGCTCAACCACTAGGGGCACATCCATAAGGATGTTCATATCTCTATCTCATTGTGTCTCACAGGAGAACCACACTCACTAGTGCTTAGCCACTAGGATCACATTCACATGTGTTCATCCATAGGCACGTCCAACTCAATAGATCTTCTTTCCCACTGCATTATCCATGAGAGTCATCTGGAGTTCATCATCTCAACTCTCTGCTCATAGGAGGCTAATACATTGTTTTCATCTCTATCTCATAACGATGCACCCAGCTCATGGGAATTCACACGTTCACCTTGTGCTCAGCCACAGGCACATCCAACTCAACAGAGCTTGTTTCTCACTGCGTTACACGAGAGAATCATCTGGAGTTCTTTTCAACTCTCTGTAAAGAGGAGGCCATCACTACGTTCCAGTTCTATCTCAGATAGGAACCACACCCCCAACTCATGGGCTCTCTCTCAGGTCGACTCAATCAGTCTGTGTCATGGAGGATGTCTCACGTAGCTGTAATCATCAACATGCTCAATAACCTTTTCAACAACATCAAAGGCAAAGCTAACCCCCTTTTATGTCAAGGACTCTACGAAATCATATTTTCTTGCGAAGTCTTGTACATAAGTGAAACAAGTCGATCCAAAAAAACCATGCAAAGAACATATTATTGACACTAGCAATAACCACACTACCAAATTGGTCATTGTTGAACATTCTAATCACACCAAACTCTACATATGCTTTTGCCAACCCGGAATTAGCCCAAAACTCAACATTATTCTACCAACATCATTAAAAGACATCATAAAAAACAAAAATAACCTTAATAATATTGATCATGAACATGACTACAAACTTAATTATTCTTAACAATATATTATTATTCACCTTTAAAATTAATTTAATATCCATATTCTTCTCATCATCCCCCTCCTCAGCTTACTCTCTCTCCTCAACTTACTCTCTTTTAATGCTTCTAGGCATTATCTTTTTGGATTTCCCTCCTCTTTCCTTGTGGGTTGCCTTTACTTGTGCATTTCACTTCCCTATTATGCCTCGTAACTTTTCTTCAATCAGCCATTATCCCTATTTCCCTCTCCTTATCTTAACACGATCTTCAATCTCCTTGCGACTCTCTTGATTCTATATTGCCCCAAGTTTCCTTTTTTACTTATTCCTTGTTTCTCATTTTTGTTACATCTTTCACAATCTATTCAAATTTCCATTCGTACTTCATATTTTCTCCTACTCTAACCTTTAGGTTTATCCCACCCTTGGTCATTCTGTCTTTTGTTTAAAATGATCTTTATGTATCTCTCCATTTTGTGACTTAAACCAAACTTTTGAAAGGTATATTTTATTAATTTGGTTGTGATCCATTAATTGTTTTATTGTGTTGTATTGGTCATGCATCATAGATGTATTTTTCCCACCCCCCAAATTGAATTTCCCACATGACCCCTTACATTTACCCTACCTCATCTGCCATTTGCAACATTGCTCTCTTTTTTCTACAGTGTGCCTTGATGATTAGTGTGAAGTGCTCACTCCAAATATGTTAGCTCAAAAAAAAAATTAATAGTGAAAAATAGAAATTCAATGACCATTGTGATCTCTGATAAAAAGGATACAATTAATTGTAACTTGTCCTTGAGTAGTTTAATCTTGGAATACAACCAAGTTTCAAAATACTTATATGGGGGAGGAAAGGTGTCAAGATGTAACAAAATGGCTAAAATGGCTAATTGAAGATATATATATTTCCCTCCTACCAAATTGAATTTTCCACATGAACCCCTACATATACCCCGGCCTCATCTACAATTTGCAACATTGCTCTCTTTTTTCTACAATGTGCCATGATGATGAGTGTGAAGTGTTCACCTGAAATACGTTGGCTCAAAAAAATCTCTAATAGTGAAAAATAGAGATTCAATGATCATTGTGATAACTGTGATCAATGATCACTGTGATCAATGATCACACGGATACAATTTTCTGTTAACTTGTAACTTGTAAGAATCTTACACCTAGTCTTTGGGCAGAATCTTAGGATAATAGTTTCCAAAAGATCTGATGTAAGTTTTTGTATTTAATTCATATATGCTTTATTATGCGAATAGTCAATTATAATTTTTATGTTTCAACTTTTTTATGTAGACAACTTGTATATCCCTTCTTTTGTTGCATTAATGAAGTCTTCTCTTCTTGAATTATCTGTGACTTTCTTTTAAAATTTTATAAGCAAAGTTCTAGAATGATTTCACTAAAAACTTAAAAATGTATAACCACTGGAATAACTCTGGTAGACTCATACTTCATATCTCTGCCCTCTACCGATAAACTGTATCTTGGATTTCTTCCAGAACAATGGCTGCAAGAGCAGGCCGGTAAACAGTTGATTTCGTATTCCTAACAAGTACAAAAATCTGAGATTTTTTCTTCCATTTTGTCTCATTCCATTGTTCTGCTCTCAGTCGTCCCAGAATAGTTCCTTCACAGAAGGCTACAGCCACAGCTGGAACACTGTTAAAGACCAAAAGAAAATGTTGTCAATGTTTCTGAATTGAAATCAAACTGTCCCACTGAGCCCCTTAAACCATGATTCTAAAAAACAATTAATCCCATACCTGCCCCGACAAACACCAGTAGTAACAAAGCCAATTGGCATCCGCAAATTTTCTTTCCCACGTGTTGAAGCCATGTCTGCAGATTGCATTATTTCCCTATTGTCCCTCCATTGTTGCCTGCATTCTGCATTCCTCAAAGTAGGAGGAATCTCCAGCCCTTGCCATGCTTGAGATCTGCTTTTCCCACAAATTTGTCAGTGACAATAATAGCAAACATGCTATGAGAACCAAATGAAAAATCTTTGCTGCCATCAATCACTTCTCAAAGAAAATTGGAGTCCATAAGCAATTTAAACAAAATAAATAATGTTGACAAATAATCCAATATTGAACCAGTCAGCTCCCATTAGACTTGTTTGTTTGAAAGACATGGATTAGAGGGAAAGAAACCAGGCAAAACTGCAGCTGTGGTTAAGAAACATACAGACCTAGAACACCATGAAGTAAAATCATTCTCCATTGGTGCACATACAATAGCACCTTCTTCAAAAGCACCTTTTCGAGGGGCATAAAGAAGAACTCTCAAAAAGCAAGGTTTGCGATCAACAATTAAGTTGTTTGACCCTTTCAAGCTCCACACAAGTCTTCCCTCTTCCATCAAACGAAAATAACTTATGTTTCCACCAATATAAGTCTCTGGAAATAGAAGCAAGTGAAGACCATTTATTTCTCTCAAATGCTGCCTTAATATGGTTGGAGTCCTTGCTATGAAACCAGGAAAACAAGAATGTGTCTTCTGACTTGAGGATAAATCACAACCAACTGAATCTGTGTTTCTCGGTTTTTCTGGAATTTCATACTTGTTTTTTACAGAACTTCCTGAGCCAAACACACATCCATTCTCTGATGCTAATATTCCACTTTCTGCTTCTGCAATATTGACCAGCATATCCACTTCCCCATTGCATCCTGTTTGGGCAGACCTCTGTATACAGTACCATGGAGGAGGAACGAAAATTGAAGGGGGTCTTTTTGATGGGGGCTTACGAGCAATTCTCTGTTCATATGCTGCAGCTTCATCATTCATATGGTCCTCATAGGCTTTGCAGTCAGGGAAGTCGTATGGGAATGATGGCAAACCTGCCTGCAAAGACAAACTGCCCGTGAGCAATCAATAATTATCAATACTAAAAATCTTAGAATGAGCTGCTCAATCTCAATCGAGATTATCATTCATTAACTGACTTTGATCTGCATAAACATAAAAAATCTGAAAAATGATTTCGCAGAGCTCACATCATTTGACAGCCACCGGCGCTCCCTTATTCCAATCACTTGTGATCCGCCAAGGACAAGAGGAATCCAAAAGGCTCGAACCCAGCTTAATGGAAGAATAATGGACCATCTACCAAAATATCAGAAAGATAAGTATAACCAATGTGCTTGGTTGCACTAAACAATTTCAGAAAGTTGCTTAAAATTGTTGGCTCGAACTAAGAAGCTAAGTAGATAGTTTACAAGCTAGAAGCAATGAATGTGCTTCAGATTTGCAAAGAGGGGTTGAAATGCATAATCAAAGATCGCAAAATCCTTCCTGGAAAAACAGAGTTTTGTATACAACTGATTCCAAATAAATAACATCACAATTGTACATTTGTAAGATGGAAATCTTCAATCTTGTTTTCAAGAGCATTGAAAACATT
This sequence comes from Picea sitchensis, assembly GCA_010110895.2. Classification (NCBI taxonomy): domain Eukaryota; kingdom Viridiplantae; phylum Streptophyta; class Pinopsida; order Pinales; family Pinaceae; genus Picea; species Picea sitchensis. The sequence goes on along the minus strand of SNQJ01S0009889.1, from coordinate 78,727 downwards.
CTAAATCAGAAGGATTGACATTCAATTGAAGGCAAACTTCTGAACAAATTGAACGAATGAAAGTTAAATGTTCATTTTGTAAAAGATACCCATATGGTCCTCATCTTCTTTCAATCATCAAAGTCGTAATGCTTGGTTAACAATGACAATTATGGTTAAAGCAGGTTCTAACTGTTAGTTTTTGTAGCTGGGTAGGTCTCTCAGCTATGCCTATGTGTCCTAGGCTAGCTGATGGACACATTAAAAGGCCCAGATCGGCCTTGTTTATCTTAGCCTAAGTTAGACTTAGGAAATCAGCAAATTTTTGCCTTTGAGTGGATTGTGGGTCCTAGGACAAGTGGGGTGCACCTCATGAGGCTTGTTAGTGGAGTATGGGGCCCAGCCAAGGGGGGGCGCACCCCCTAGAACCCTTGGAGGCTGAATTGGCACACAATTCAAGGCAAGAAAGGTGGTTGATGGGAGGATAAAGAGAGGGACTGAGGGTGAGAAGGGCATGCATTCTCATTTGTGAGGTTGAGCAGGGGAGAAGAAGAGGGCGTTTGGGCAGGTGAAGAAGAGGGAGCAGCTGAGGCAGAGATGGCAAGTTCAGGGCCAACTTTGGGCAGCCAGCAGAGGCCATTCTTGAGCCATACTGGTCAGCAAAGAGGGGCCAATTCCAGACAGCAGCAAACAGAGAGGAAGATGCCGAGTTTAGGCAAGTTTTCTTAGCCTGATAGGACTATTTGCAGGCCATACCAGCAACAGCAAGCAGGCCATACCTGGGCCAAATGCATATAGGGCATACCTGGGCCGTATAGAGACAGAAATAGATGGGCCGTACAGCCAACAGCTAGGCGAATTTTCTGCTGAGGAATGAGAGCAATTTGCTGGGAAATTTGTAAGAATTTTCAGATAATTTTGTTGCTGTAATTTTTCTCCTGAATGCCGAATAAAAGCCCCTCTTAGCTGGTTTTCCCCACATTGGGGTTTCCAGGGTACATCTGGTGTCCATGTGTTTTTATGTCTAGTTTATTGCATGCTTCTGCTATGATTTTCCAATGTTATAACTCAGCTGTAGGTTAATTGCATGATTTCAGATTTTATATCGGCAAATGTAATTTCTGGTTAAGTAGAATTATTGGCAATAATTTCAGTGACTGAGTTATAGGAAAGTTCAACACGGTATCAGAGCTCAGCCTCTGAGTACAAGAAGGAACCAAGTTGACTTTGCTGCATAGACCATGGAGTGAATCAGCAAAGGGGGAAACAGAGCAGCAAACTCAAATGGCCAATGCAGGCTTAAGGTTTGAGGATAGGCTAGATGGTGCCTCAAATTTCTGTCCTTGGAGGGAGCATATTAGCTTGGTGCTAGAGGAGAATGGACTGTTGGAAATTGATGAAGGCAAAGTGGCAACCCCAGCTGATCCAGTACAGCTAGCAACTCACAACAAGAAAGATGTCAAGGCCAGGAGGATAATTGTGGATGGAGTCAAAGACCACATTATTCCTCATCTATCTGGCAAGAAGACAATGAAGGGCATATGGGAGGCCCTAGTGAAGCTGTACCAGTCTGACAACCAGAGCAGGAAGATGTTGCTTAGAGAAAAGCTGAGAAGCATGAAGATGGCTGAGGGAGAGATGGTGGTCACTTACCTCACAAAGTTCACTCAAATAAGAGATGAATTGGCAGTTGTGGGAGAGGCAGTGGACGAGACTGAGTTGATGAGGACAGCCTTGAATGGCTTCACCAAGTAGTGGGAAGTATTTGTCCGTGGAGTGGTGACTTGGGAGAAGCTCCCTGATTGGGAGAGATTATGGGATGACTTCACCCAGGAGGAGTTTGAGACTTGATGCCACTCGGGCTAGCCAGCAAAAGAGTGAAGAGGAAGAGATTGTGGCTCTTCATGCGAAGAAGGGCAGTGGAGCGGGAGGTTCCATGAACATGGGCAAAGTGAAATGCTCTGCATGTCACAAGACTGGCCACCATGCCAGCCAGTGTCCCAACAAGAAAAAGAAGGAGGCAGAGGTAGCAGCCAATACATCTACTGAGATGGATGTGTTTGCAGAGAAATTCGAAGAGGAATTCTCTCTGGTTGCCTCTCTTTCGTGCAACAGCAGATTGGTTGAGTTGGAGGACAGTGGGGCATCGCTCATGGACAGTGGATCATCTCACCATATGACAAGAATGAGGTTGGTGTTCTTTAGTGTTTCAAAGACGGGCTCAGACTCGCATGTAAGTTGTGGTCAGACTCGCATGTAAGTTGTGGGGCCAGCACCATGCATGTAGTGAAGGGGGTTGGATGTGTCAGATTCCGTCTAGAGTTAGGTGATGTATGTACCAGAACTAAGGGTAAATTTGCTCTCTGTGTCAACTCTAGAGGATACGGGGTATGTAGTGATGTTCGATAATGGACAGGAGCGTCCTTGGATGTAGCAGTGAGGCTTGGCATCAGGAAAGGTATGATGTATAGGGTGTTGGGACAGCCTGAAGTTGGGTCCAATGGGATCTTGGATTAGCGATCAGTGTCAATGGTTGAGTCTAGTGCACGAGAGGCTTCATCCAAGGCAGTCAGCTGGTATGACTTGACATTGATGGAGGAACAAAGCAGGACATCAGATCAGAGTACAACAGAGGTAGCAGGGAGGTCTTCCAGTTCATAGGGAGCAGCTACAGCAGCAGTAGATTTGATGGGATCAAAGATTTATCCAGGTGGAGACACCTCCCTCGCTAAGAGGGAGTGTTAGTTTTTGTAACTCGATAGGTGTCTCAACTATGCCTATGTGTCCTAGGCTAGTTGATGGACACATTAAAAGGCCCAAATCAGCCTTGTTTATCTTAGCCTAAGTTAGACTTAGGCAATCAACAATTTTTTGCCTTCGAGTCGATTGTGGGTCCGAGGACAAGTGGAACACATCTCATGAGGCTTGTTAGTGGAGTGTGGGGCCCAGCCAAGGGGGGGCGCACCTCCTAGAAGCCTTGGAGGCTGAATTGGCACACAATTCAAGGCAAGAAAGGTGGTTGATGGGAGGATAAAGAGAGGGGCTGAGGGTGAGAAAGGCATGCATTCTCATTTGTGAGGTTGAGCAGGTGAGAAGAAAAGGACGCTTGGGCAGGAGAAGAAGAAGGAGCAACAGAGGCAGAGAGTGCAAGTTCAGGGACAACTTTGGGCAGCCAGCAGAGGCCATTCTTGGGCCATACTAGTCAGCAAAGAGGGGCCAATTCCAGACAGCAGCAAACAGAGAGGAAGATGCCGAGTTTAGGCCGAGGTTTCTCAACCTGATAGGGCTGTTTGCGGGCCATACCAGCAACAGAAAGCAGGCTGTACAGGCTGTACCTGGACCGTATAGACAAGGTCGTACAGGGCCAGAAACAGCTGGGCCGTACAGCCAACAGCTAGGCGAATTTTCTGCTGAGGAATGAGAGCAATTTGCTGGGAAATTTGTAAGAATTTTCAGATAATTCTGTTGCTGTAATTTTTCTCCTGAATGCCCAATAAAAAGCCCCTCTTAGCTGGTTTTCCCCACACTAGAGTTTCCAGGGTACAGCTGGTGTCCATGTGTTTTTATGCTTGGTTTACTATATGTTTCTGCTGTGATTTTCTGATGTTATAACTCAGCTGTAGGTTAATTGCATGATTTCAGATTTTATATCAGCAAATGTAATTTCCTATGTTGCATTGGTTTTCGGGACGGGGGAACGACGGGGACGGGGGGACGCGTCCCCGGGACGACTAGAGCACACCCCCAAATTTTCCAGGGGACGGCGGGTTGGGGACGGCAATAATATATATATATATATATATATATCGAAAAATATTAAAATTCACCATAAACATTTGTAGTTGCTTCAAGCTTGTAAGCATATCAAGCTATACTATACAGTATTATGCACAGTCCTTACACTTGGCAATTCTGAAAAAGCTTGACCAATTTAAAAAATGGCCAGTGCATTTCATTTGGATGCTAGACAAGAGCAAAATGCAGTTTAGCTTTAGGAAAATTAAATGAGAAATGTCTCTATAGCAGTTTTTCTTACTCATATTTCTTGTTAATGACGATTATGTTAAAACATAAAAGGCATTCCCTTCTCAATAGTTTTTGCAGATTTTTATGGTTGTGGTGAATACCACTATAAAACACTTTGGTTTCATAAAGAGATTAGATTCATATTTCAGATTAAGATGTGATTGTGAATAGGGAATTTATTCAAACATTTAGTACTCAGTCGAAGTCACTACTATCTGATTGTTTTCCACAATGTAGGGATTGTGATGGTGGAAACACTATAATTGAATGACTCCTTAAAACCCATGTACAATATGTAAAGCTAAGATGACCAGAAAAAATGAAAAGAACAAGAATGGCAACGTAAGGATCACCCTTTTAAATGTGCATTTCTTGTTTATTGATTATGGAAATTTTGTTTGTTGTAACCTTGTTGCTGAAAATAAATATTTAAATCACCAAAAACCCAAATCAAAACCATCATACAAAACCCATGTTTTGAAATACAACTTTACAACAGATTTAGATTCAATGCAATACAAAATTAATGGACGGGAAAAATGATCTTGATATCAATCATCAAATTCCATGATTGTCAAGACTGAAGATATATGCCCTGAATATCTCTAAAATCTGCCCAAAAAATCCCTAAAATCTACTAGAACATCCTTGAAATCTGTTACATGGCACGTCCTGAAATAGGAGCGTCTTGGGAATGTCCAGCAAGTCTGAGTCCCCAATGAACTCCCCAACAATTTGGGTAAGTTCCCTAAGAGTCCCCAAATTGATGCGTGGGGCAGTGGAGTAGGTAAGGTTTTGGGGGGCGGATCTGATGCAACAGCTAAAATGTCATTTTGTATATTCTTTTTCTTGCATGATAATGTGTTATATTCTAAGTTGCAGGGACCGTCCCCAAAAAAAATATCACGTACTTGGTTCCCACCTTTGGGGACTTAAGGGACCCATAGAAACTTACCCAAATTGTGGGAGTTCATTGGGGACAGGACTTCTTTGGTAGTCTGGGCAGATTCCATTTATATTCGAGGCGTTCTGACAGTTTCAAGGATGTTCCTAGTGGGTGCAAGGGATTTTTTGGGCAGATTTTGGGATATTCAGGGCATATATCTTAGGTCCTTGACAATCATGAAATTGATGATTGGACAACAAGATCTTTTCCCATGCATTAATTTTGTATTGCATTGAATCTAAATCTGTTGTAAATGTTGTAGCTCAAAACATGGGTTTGTATGATGGGTTTGATTTGGGTTTAAGTGATTGAAATATTGTATTTTCGACCAACAAGGTTATGACAAAGTTCCATGTCAAAAAAAAACAGAAATGCAACATTTCAAAGGAAACGATCATATGATTCTTATTAAATGTTCTTCAGTCATCTTAACTTTTACATGTGCTACATGGGTTTTAGAGTCGTTACAATTATAGTGCTTCCATATCCCAACCCCTCAAAACATTGTGGCTAATGGAGATAAAGTAGTGACCCGTTGGGCACTAAATGTTTGAACAAATTCCTATTCAATCACATTCATAATCTGAAATATGAATCTAACCTCTTTACAAAACCAAAGTGTTATATAGTGATAACACAACATAAAATCTGAAGCAATTGAGAGAGGAATGCCTTTTATGTTTTAACATAATTGTCATTAACAAGAAATATGAGTAAGAAAAGCTGCTATAGAACATTCTCATTTAATTTTCCTAAGCTAAACTGCATTTTTCTTATCTGTATCCAAAATGAAAATGTCTTGACATTTTAAATTGAATTGACTTTTCGAAATTGCCAATGTAAGAGCATGCATATCTTGTATAGTATAGTGATGCTTACAAGCTTGAAGCAACAAAAATGTTGTAATTTCCAATATTTTAGGTATATATATATATATATATATATGTGTCTGAGTCCCTAGCCGAATCCCTGGAAGATTTGAGGTGTGACTCTAGTGAATCAGGACGTCCCCGTCCCGTTCACACCTTGATCCGAAAACAATGCAACACTAGCATTTTAGAAACCATGTCATATTAACATGAAGAAGGACATATGACACCATGATTATAGGAGTAATACTTGCATGGACATGATACAACCATGGAATAGGGAGCTTTGGACTAACATCTTGTTAGAGTGCACCATCCTAGAGGAGAGGCATTAAACCCTAGGAGAATTGTTCCTCGAGAGTGTTTCATCATGGGAGTTGGATTAAACCTAGTATGACACTTGTACATCCTTGTATTATAGATAGTAATGTTATCAAAACGGACCGATCAATATATATATATATATATATATATATTATTGCCGTCCCCAACCCGCCGTCCCCTGGAAAATTTGGGGGTGCGCTCTAGTCGTCCCGGGGACGCGTCCCCCCGTCCCCGTCGTTCCCCCGTCCCGAAAACCAATGCAACATAGCATTTTAGAAGGAAAACCATGTCTATATTAACATGAAAGGACATGTGGCACACAGTTATAGGAGTAATGCCTTGCATGAGGACACTTCGATACAACCATGGGATAGGAGCATTGGACTAACATCTTGTTAGAGAGTGCACCATCCTAGAGGAGAGGCATTAAACCCTAGGAGAATCATTCCTCGAGAGTGTTTCATCATGGGAGTTGGATAAACCCTAGTATGACACTTGTACATCCTTGTATTGTAGATAGTAATGTTATCAAAACCGGACCGATCAACCCCAAAAAAGTTAACAAGTGGACATCAAGGTACATAGAGGGCTTGGTGCTCTTGAGTAAATGCTAGTTCCATACCCTCATACATGATAGAATCCAGTGGAAACATTGTAATCTTGCCAATCTTGAAATCCTGAAAACTATTAATTCTGTTGAATTTTGAATGGGACCTAAAATTCTACTTTCTCCATATGAAGTCCGATGAGGTTGGAACCACTCTCAAACATCCTAAAATAATTAATGGTAATGTTAAAAATTTAATTAAAAGTGACCTTCTCCTTTATCTTTCATTTCCATCCTTTTATGTCACTTTTACTTTAGAATTTCATATTACCATTAATTACTAGGATGGGTGAAATGATGATGATATTTGGACAGATTTAAAATGTTTATTAGTGGTTAATGAGGGGATTTTTTGCCACCTAAGGGACCCATGGCCCTCTTGGCCGCTTGGACGGGCCTACAAACCAAAAAAATCCACCAAAACGGTTGTCATACGGGCCAAAACGCCTTGGAAATGTCATCATCCGTTACATTCAATATTTCCAAATCGGCAAACGCCATACGGTACGGTCGGCAACGTTTCAACCACGTTTCCTGGAGCTTTCGATACTGGTACAGCACCTAGGGGGCGTTTCCTGCAACTTAGAACTAAACTCAATGATAGAGAGAGCAAATAAATCTGCAGCAAACTACACTGTAGAACATAGCAAGTTGTGATCCTCTCTTGAGAATATAAGAGGAGGATGAGTCACAGGCCTCGCTTACAATACCATTGGGATGACAGGCTCAATGGAGATGGGTTAAATCCCATGCATCAAATATACAAGAGAAGAGATTGAAAACGTCTACGACAATCATCAAATGTTGTTGTAGGCATTGTTACCCCCTCGTACCTAGGGGTGACTAGAGGAGATCATGTCTCATGACCCGCAATGGAGACAATGATCCCGACAATGATGATGATCAGCATGTCCACAAAGCATCCTAGTAGCCCCCTCAAACGCCTCTTCTTATTCAGCACGGCTCATCATACTCAATCAGCAAGGCTCATTGGGAGATGATGTCCGGGCACATTATGAGGTACATTAATCCTAGTTTCATATAAAGTGCCATATTTAATGCATTGGGCATTTGAGTGATGATCATAGGTTGAAGTTGGATAATGAATCATGAGCTCAAAAGTTATGTTTTTTGCCTTGTTTCACCTTGGCGACCATCCTAGGCATCCTAGTCTCCCGAAATCACTCCTGGGGGAAAGGGGTAATACTAGTGGTTCCTTGAAAGGGGTAGTGTATCATTCTCGATCATACATACACCTTTTGGGTAATGTGATTACATGTACACCAAAAAGGCATGTACCTCATTCTCTTATGAGAAGAAGAGGCTAAAGGCCGAGAGGTAGATGGCAGTTGGCTGATTAAAGAAACAAATGGGATAATGAGGACATTTAAAAGTCATAGTCCATAATTGAGCTCTACCCCCTCATTAATTGTGATTGCTCCTAGTCCTAATGCGAATAAACGCATTCATCAATCAAAAAGGACTTGAATATATCCTGTATAAAAAGCAAAGGAAGTGCTAAGCTTGAAACCTTTTCAAGGGGACTTGCAAATCAAATCAAATAAAGAAAAAGGAAAATAAGGGGTTTGGAATGCAAAAAGTGTCCAGGAAAGGGTAACCCAATCGCCAAGTGCACCCTCTACAAAGGCACTCATGGAGGTGAGCCCATACATTGTCTTGCATGTTAATGACCCCATGCCCAGAAGTAAACGCCATGACCACCCCACATCCATTACATATCTCTGATGGGTTCTTCTGGGAAATATCTCTCTACTTGGGTACTGCCACACCTAATAGGTTCCATTGATGGCCCCCCCATACCTAAACTTGACAAATTGCATAAAGTCTTAAGCTTCTGTGAAGTTTGAAGGGGATACCCAATGAGAGTTGTTCATTTTGGATTTTGTATTAATAGATGGCCTACTTTGTATGCTTCTTAGGACTATTCTAACTTGTCATTACTAATCTTACTTGATTCTATGGCTTTGAATGATTTGGGTACACTTGACATGGTTCTTTGGAGGATGTCCCATACTTTCACCCAAGACGTTGTGCCTTTTCATTCAGATATGGCATGTGTGATGCAACGTTGGAGCATTTGATGACTTGGCACACTTAAGCACATCCTCTCACACCTTCTGGACCCTGGACGATGGACAAATGAGCTTTCATTTGGCGGATACAGTCATGTTGGCAGACAAATGGGCAAGAACCCACACTCTGGACAGTGCACCCCGAAGACTAGTTAGGCTTTGGATGGAGGACGTTGCACTTGGAGTTGATTGAGCATCCCATGGAGGGTTGATGAGACTCCTTTCCACCTTGGACACTGGCCTTTTTCACCCTGGACGTTGAGCTCCTTGATGATGGTGTCATGCGCTAGGGTTTCTTGATGATGATGGGGCTTGCTTGCCATTGGGGCACCATTGGATGGATTGGGTCCTTGATGATGTTACATGACCCTTGATGAGAAGACATGACCTTCCACCATGCTTACACCATCTAATGATGACACATGGCCTTGGGAGGCTTCTTCACCCTCTCGGAGCATGATGTCACCCACACATGTGACTTTGGAGGGCATCTTTTGGTTTATTAGCATGTTTTTACATTGTTAGTGTTAAAATTAAGCAGCTGCAAGATCCATTCTCCGGGAGGATGGCATAAGACCCTAGTTGAGATCTAGGACCCCCAGTACACTCCTGGGGTTCTTGGTCTGGGACCAAGCAGTTAGAGCCATGGAAAAAGACCCTAGTGAGGGCCCCCAGTGTATTGTCGAGGTTCTTGGTCAAGGACCAAGCAGTTTGATGATGTAAGTCCCTAGATGTGTTCTAGGGCCCCTGGATGTGTTCCAGGGAATCCTTGCTCAGTGCTTGGATTGATCCTTGGTTGTGTACCTTGGTGGATAAGACCCTAGTGGTGATCTAGGGCCCCCAGATGTGTTCTGGGGTATCCTGGTCTGGGACCAGGCAATTCTTCGTTAAATACCAAGACGAGATTATGTGTGATCTTCTTCTCTCCCGGGATGGTCCATGAGACCTAGGAGCAGGTAAAAAGAAGAACATGATCACATCAGTGACTTTCCTCTTATGATGGGATGATAAAAGCTTATAAGTTATCATGAGACTTATGTGGACAGTTTGCCATTGAAGAAGAACCCCCTTTGACTTTGTCTTGTTGCCTCCCCTTGCTTGAGCCACGTCCTTTTTAATGTTCATGCCGTGTTGGTCTTTTCTAGTCTCTTTGACTTGTTGACTTTCTAATTAATATTTTTATAATTAAAATATTAATTATTTTTTATTTGTTTTATTATTGGGTTTTAATTAGCCCTAAAATATAGGGTTAATTTAATTAACCCTAACCCCTACCTAACTATAAAAAGGAACCTCACCCCACTCACTCTTACACACAATTTCATTCTTCCTCCTTTAGCTCACTTGGTCTGATTTTTGTTGTGGCCCTCCTTGCTTCAATTTGGTCTTTGTGGTGTGGCCTCCTTGGGTTTTCTCTCTCTTGCTGGTTTGGAGTTTCTTGTGGTGGTGTAGGGTACGGCTGCCCTGGATTTGGTCTCCTCTTGCTGTTTAAGGTGGTGCGGCCCTCTCCTCTTGCTGTTACATGAGCCGCGGCCCCCTCCTCTCTCTTCTCCAAGCTGCCGCCGGTGCTTCCTTAGGCTGCCGCCGGTGTCTTTTGTGTGCTGCTGCTGTCACCTGGTTATTTACAGCCTTTAGGGCCTGATAAGACAGCCCTAAGACTGCTACCTTAGGCTGCCTATTTGTTGTAGCAGTCCTATATAATCTAGACAGTTTTTGTTTGGGCTATTAGGGGTTTTCTTTCAGCCACCAATTTGGTCATTGGAGTTTTTGTATCAGCGCTATACTTGATGTTTAGTATGCTGATTGGTTTTTGAGATCTACCTAGTTCTTCTTGGCAAAACTGTTCACTAGTTCATGATGAGATCTACCCCTGAGGGTTTGATCCATGAACCATAAAGCTTTTTCTGAGCATACAGAAAAGAGGACAACAGCACATCAGGTATATTTGTTCTTTGTTTTTCTGGCTAAGGTAATGTTCAGATTTTATTTTTGCTAATGATCAAATCTGTTCTTTGTTCAAGTTAATATTCAGAATTGTTTCTTCTGTTTATGTTCAGATATAGTTAAGAATTGTTTTCTTTAGTAATGTTCAGATTCATTATTTCTGTGATTGATCTACTTCAGAAATTTTGATTTGATTGCTGATCTATATCTACTGTAGTGAATAAATTTAAAAGACTATTTCTGTTCTAGTATTCCCTTGAATTTCTAACAGTTAGAGGGTATTTGAGGGGTCGGCCCCACTTGTGATATCACTTCTATTACTCTCTTATCTTGTCTTTTGCCATGGAGAACTAGTGTGCACCTTTTGAAGGAGAACTTTGTGGATGCTTTGTCTTATTTTGGTGGATGATCTTCAGCTAGGGTTTCCTCATACATTTCGACTTGGTTGAAGTAAGTTTATTTTGTCAAGTTTAAGTGTTTGTTCATGGTATATTGTGGTAAATGCTATATGGTTAATTTGTTGCATGCTACTTTGTTCTTGCTTGAAACTCTAGGAAGGATTATAAGTCTTTATCCCACTCCCTATTTCATTCATCTTGTTTGTTGAAGCATCTAAGACATAGTTCTAGGGATTAAAAGTCTCTATCCCCCTAGGGCTTTGTCTTGGCTAGTTTAAGATCTAGGGTTTATAAGACCATAAACCTTAGACTTTGACCTAGCTCACTTAAATCTTCAAGTTAGACGTCCTAGAAGGAGACGGCACCTAGGGTTTATAAGGCCATAAACTCTAGAATTTGTCTTTTGAGTTTGATCCTAGGCCTATAAGACTTTAGCCCTAAAGTTTCAAATCTCCATCTCTTCTTGGCCATCTAATTGATGGTGTTGCTTGACTCCATTGCCCAAAGAGAAAATGGCACTAGTCTATTATTTGGAAGTGATACAATTCTCCCAAAACTCTCTCCCTCTCAAAACGCTTTAGTAGATTAAGTTTTGCCTGGTTTTAAAATGCTTATGCAAGTCCAACGTTTAGCAATCTAAGTAAAATTATTGCTGCTGTTATAAATGTTTGCTACAGCCATTAGGGCTTGTGGTTTAAAAAGGTCAAAATCGTTGTTGAGCACTTGCATCTTATTCCACTTGTTGAGCACTTGCATCTTATTCCACTTGTTGAGGACTATATTTTAAGATTTTATTTACAGTTTTTGAGGGCTGATTTATTGATGCTGTTATAAAACATTCTTGGCTGGTATAATCATTGTTTACTAATGCAATTTTGCTACAAAAGCCTTCTTGATTAATAGCTAGTGTCCTAAGAGTAATCATTCATGTGTTCGACTTGGTAACTGTCATTCTACACATTGGTAAACTTGTCTTACACACCTCGACCAATTACCTTGTCCAAACTCTTCTTACCTTTTCACATTTCCCTAGACCTAGCCCATCCCTTAGAGGTGACCAAGATAGGGGGCCATAGGCTTGGTTAATCTTGCTATAGGATCCCTTGAGGTCATCGGGGAAGCCTCCCTTGTGTTGGACCTGTCCTTCACTAAAACAAGGGAAGTACTTGCCTAGGTGACAGTGGCATCTACTTTCAATTGTTACGCAAGTTTAGCATCTTGTGAGGGCTTTGCGCAAAGAGCCAAATCCTGTGATAACAGGCACATGCAAATCTGCCTGTACAATAGTAGATATGAAATATAGTGTAGTAAAACCATAGTACAACTAAACTCAATGATAAAGAGAGCAAATAAATCTGCAGCAAACTGCACTGCAGAACATAGCAAGCTGTGATCCTCTCTTGAGAGTATAAGAGGAGGATGAGTCACAGACCTACACTATTTCCATTAGCTACCATTACAGTGGATACAATCATAGTTACCATAATCAGCCAAATTGGCCCCTTCCATATCGAAATTCAAGTACAAATTTAGTTAAGCCAAATAATCATCCCAATTCACATTTGATTCGTTCATCTAACATTCACTGAAATCCCAATCTGAATTTGAATCCAAATGAACAGGAAATCGCAGTATGGAATTAGGATATTCACAACAGGTAACATGGTGTTGTGTTTCCATCAGCTCTGGCAGCCACCATGGCATGTGTGACTCTTCCCTTGGCATTTTTTCTGGTATGCTTCTGTTGGGGGCATTCTGTTACTTTGAAGATGCCAGAATCTAGTCCCTGACGTCTTGGTTGGACACTGTCATGAATATTGGCCTGTTTCATTTTCTGAATGGCAGACGCATTCTTGTGTTACAATGTTCTTGTGGACAAGCCTGGAGAGCATATGTACTGTTTGTTGGTGCCAAGTTTTATTCGTACTTGTGCAGAGGATTCCTCCATTTATTGATTGGCTTGTGCCGGCTTACTAAGAACGTCGGTTCAATGGGGATTGCTTGTCAATAACTTCTTAAAGTAGCCATGACAAGACAATGATGTTAAGTTTGTCGAAGTCGATAATGTACAAACAACTGCATTTCTCAGTCCGGAGACACATCACCTACCTCATTCACTTGGTCTTATAAAAATGAACCAAGAGAAATGTTTTACTTAAGGGAAATGATGCTTCACTTTATCAAGGGCCCCATGAATATGAGAGCATTCTCCGAGTCTTCCAAGACAAAAAAAAAATTAAGGCTAAGATGGTGTCTATTTTCGTTGATTGCACTGATTAGAACCTTGAAGAACCTATTCTTGCTTCATTTGGGATTGAATCATTGAAGCCTATAGTTACAATTTTTGGTCACAGAATTGGCTCAAAATACCTCTTAGAATCAGAGGTAACCATAAGCAGCTTAGAGGATATTTTGCTCAAAGCTAAAGGCAGGAAATCTCTTACCCCTTTAAAGACATGTTCATGATCTTACAATGATGCATAGACCATTGCATGCTCCCTCCCATGAGAGTGAGAAGAATTGGATTGGCTCTCTCCCATGTGGTTAATGAATTGTTAGTTATCTTACTTTCAAGTTGCAAAGAATGGTTTCTATTAAGTTTAAATATCTAGATTTTGTATTTTTTTATTTTCTAAAAATTTAATACTCTACATGTTTTTTCCATATTAGTTTGATATAATCAAGTGCCATATCACATTTGATTCAAAGTTGTTTTATTCTGTGCATGTTCCTTTATCTAATTCAGTATCTATGTTAAGTTTGTAAATGAAATACCTATAACTCTATTTTTAGCAATGATTTTGTATGGTTGGATGTTTCAATTCAATGCAGGAAGTTTCCAGGTCCATCTAACTGCACATTTCTAAGGTGAAAATGACATTTTATTTTAAAAGTGCAAGAACCAGATACAATAGATTATGAAATACAATTCCAAGGTTATAGAGTATCCTTACAGAATTGCTAAATTTCATAATGGCCCATTCAATATTGTAAAAGAACTGAACAGAAGAAGATAAACAGCATCTATATCCTATAAATGGAGGATAACCTCATTCTGCTCTGAAGGAACTTCTGATGTGAATGAAGTAACAGAAACCAAGCTTTAGAAACCATTTTTGTTAATAATATTTCAAGATTTGGTACGTAGTACGTACTAAAAAGAACCAGCCAGCAGAGGTGCTCTTCCAGCAAAAGCCCTAGCAATCATTTGATAGAATGCTGTATAAAATTCCTCTAATGTAACATAACTGCTAAAAGAGTTATGGGAAACGTTTCTGTTGTTCATGACAACATCACAGCTTAATAACAGCAATTCCCCTGAAGATGTTGATGGTTGATCATCAGAGGTACAAGAGGCATATCACACATTGGAATGCAAAGCTAGTATGATATCATCCATCAGGTACCTTCTCACCTCAGGCAGGAAATATAGGTACTGTGTACAGCTCAATCAGTAAGATTCAGTATACAAGGACTTTCTCAAAATCCTACAGAGTGACCTGTTTTGCTTGTGCAGAAAATGGTGTGTTATGTCATTGTGCATAGACAGTTGCTTAAGAGAAACACAATAGTTATGGGAAAATAACCTCTCCCTTGAAAGCAAAGGACTTATTAAAGATGGCCTCACAGAGTCCTTGTCATCGAATTTCAATCACAGAGAGATAAAGACAAAATTTAGTTCATGCTTTTTCAATTAAAAGAGGCAACAGTGATGGTTTTGTGGTTTCCCACACTTGGGTTGCTTTAATAGATGATTTTACTTCTTCCTTTACATAATAAATCATGGTCACTGAAAAGAACATGGTGGGCATCACCAAAAAATCTCAAATTCTCATCAACATTCCTGCACAGTTTCACATGTCAAGGTGACCAGAAATTTAACTTATTTTGCAACAAATTCTACCAATGGCATACATCATCAGAATGATGCGAAAGTGACAGGCCAACACGAAAAAGGTTACAAACATTAAGTTAGGACCTTTGTATGTTCATCTCTGACTTCTCAAACCTGCAAAATCAGTACATCATTTATAAACCCATTGAGTTGTTTATGCATCCATGGTACCAAATCCTAGATTTACAACTAAATACTCAGAAGCTCATATCTATAAATGATAGAATTATAATTGTCTATTTCCGTAGCCACACATTGTCGGTTGAACTTGAATGGTTTTCAATTATAAAATAGTGTTTTAGTACTACAAAGGATGGCAGATTATTAAAAGCAGATAAATCAAAGATATTCACTTTTCTAATCATTGCAACAAAATAGAATCAAATGACAAAACAAGAAAGCTCAATCCCACAATATCTGAAGCCATGGCTTCTAGTCCCACTTTATCTCTAATAAGTACAAGGAATGTTTTCTACTTATAAAGCAATTATGTTCATGGAAAATACCTTGCTGCAGTGAGACAGATGAAGCCCTACTTACCCACAAGCTGAAGATCTCTTATTATCGTTCTTCAAAAGAAGAATAGGACATGATCTGCTGAATCCTTCTTGGTCTTTTTCCAATGTTGCACGTCCAAGGCCCTCTTCATTTAGGTAATCATCTAGGTGAAAGAAAGCTATACGCTGTTGGTGACGCTTCTTGCTAAGTAGATGTTCACTCAAAGGGGGATCTACAAAGAGATCCTTGCTCTGAGAATCCCATAATGTCTTCTTCTCCATATGTGTAGCATGAGAATTACTTGGATTTTGATCTTCGTCTTTGGACACGGTGAAAGTGAATCTAACCCCTGATAAACTGACATTTTCTTCATTTTCATTCTTCCCCAACGTCTGCACACTTGATGGTGCATTAGTATCACCTGACTCCCCTATTTTAGATACTACAGCAGAGTTCTGTTGAGCCTGATCATCTTGAGTCACAGAAGATACTTGAGGAAGATATTTGCGTTGTTTGGCAGGTGTGTCGCGAGGATCATAAACTTCCATAGAGAGAACAGTGTTATTTGGCAGCTTATCAGCATGTGCCAGAAGATATGCTTCTGAAAACTGAGAAATCTGGGAAGTAGAGAGCCCAATAGAGTCTAGACTACCTTCAAACTGAAATGCCTCAGCATGATCATGACGCCTATGGATCACAATCAGGTTATAACTTTAATAACATCAAACCAAGTCTCTAGAACAAAACACAACGAAGCAAAATGAGATGAAATTATATTAATGCCCACAAATGACCAAATTAGGTAAATGGGACTCTAAGTTCAACAGGTAATAATAGTAATGAAGGAGTGCCTAGAGCATCTCCGTAGACGAGAAATAAAGAAAGAAGACAATGAACCTGTAGAAATAATATAAACAATATTAGGTGATATTTACTTCTAGAAAATTTCTTGTAAAATCTCTAAAAAATAGAGAGATAAAAGAATACCAAGAAATAGGATGCAATATCTTCTGCAATAGTTGCAGAGCCTGTGAACCTAAGACATCCACCCGACCAAGTTCTCCTCTCCGTGGCAAGCACATGAGTTGTATGCTGTCCTCAATCTGAAATGTTTTTACTCCATAAAAGTAAGTAAAACATGATAAACATTTCACACTTAAGAGTGGTAAATCAGATGGGATTTCAAGTTCTGTGATCTGTTAAATTTTTGAGCTTCTTCCACCAAATACTCTTTCGCATGAGAAAAAATTGTATTAGAGAAAAATAAATTATATCAACATCCAGAGAAGAATAATGTCATCCAGTGGTGCCAGCAAGTTTAAAACAATGGCAAAAAAGTCCACTGTTTCTTGTCCTATCCAGAAAGCAAGGTACAAAATATCAGAGTGTGATGCAGCTGGAGAAGATGAATGATAACTAGGATTCTACATCATGTCTGTATATTATAGCCTAATGGAAAACATCGTCAACTGAAGGGTCAGCTAAAGTTGGGAACTTGAAAGCATCAATGTCTGATTCTAAAGGTGTTGCCAATCATCTGCTGTAAGTATGATGTCTCTCATGATTCTTAATAAATTTGAAAGCACCTGCAGTGTTGCTTGAAAGGAGTGGAACAGGGTTCCCCATTATATTGCTTCCTGAGAGACATCTCTGCTATCAATCAAGGTTAAAGTGTGACTATTCATATAGAAGACGTTGGTGATGAGATTATCCATCCTGCCTAGAAGGTTTATTCTGCATTTGAAATAAACCATTATTGGTCACAATTATGCTTGAAACAGGCAAGTCAGTTAAAAGGCATGGAATGTCAGGCACACTCAAACATGTATTGCAGTGATGAAAATAATAGAATGAGAGGAGCAATGCTGTATATGTCTTGTCAGGGAAAGTGTCAACGAGGGTCCGGAATGTAACTTCTCGGCGACATCGGCGGAAAATGTCGGAATATGTCGGAAAATGTCGCAAGACCTCAAAAAAATACAAAAACACTCATTTTTTTCAATTTTTTAAACTTGTAAAGCAACAACAACATCAAATAAACACTTTGCTACATAAATATGAAAATACAACCAATAAATAAGATGCATAAGATGTCAAGTGGTCACATATCGTTACTAAACTGAAAATTCTGAAACATGTTCTTGATAGGATGATAGATACAAAATCACATCAAATGATCAAAATAAATGTATCTCATGAGATGAATCATCATGAGGCATCTAGATACTAAATAGTACATGATAAAATGAAAATTATAGATCATAGGAATCCAAAATTCAAATCATTGATTCCCTCTCTTTGTCATCTTGCTGCTGCTCTGGCAGCACTAGGGTAAAGGGAACTTGTCATGCCTTTGGTGGAAGCACAGTAAATTGGTGGGTGGAGGTGCTCTGAATGAGCTTGGGTGGGAAATAGGCTGCTCGAGATCACTACATAATGGGGTGTGAAGTGATGGGGTTAAGGGTGGGAAAAGTATGTGCCTCCTAGTCCCAATGAACTAAGTCTAACTCTAGGTATGGTTCTTTGTGGAGGTGGTGGTGGCAATGGATCCACTTGGAAGTCCAATCTCCTCCTCAGCCCTTGTATCCACTGGAAGTGGGTGCATAAAATCCTCCTCCTCCTCCTCCTCCTCTTTGTTGCCTCTTTCCCTCAAATCCATGCATGTACTCATCTTCTTCAAAAACAACAAAATGCACATTACAAACCCTAGCCTAACTCTAAAATTTTAAAAACAAAGGTTTGAATCTTCAAGTTCAAACTTCAAAGTTCAAACAAATAAAAGAAAAACGTTTTTAATCGCCACACGATCTTGATCTCTCATTTGGCTAATGGAAACAGATCATCAGCTTTCCTCCTCCTTGGATACAGATGCACAATGAAAACTCCTCACCTCTCTAGCTCTCTCACTTCACAAATGAAATAATGAACAAAAAAAGCAAGATCCTTGGCTTTCTCCTCCTTGGATAGATGCACAATGGCTTTCCTCACACCTCTCTAGCTCTCTCACACTTCACAAATGAAATAATGACCAAAAAAAGGCACCCGCGGCCTCTAAAACCCCACTCGCACGCACTTTACCCACAAAAAAACTCAGCAGGCCGACATATTGGAAAATGTCGGGACACATTAGCAAAATGTCGGGACACAATGAAAGTGTCGGGACACTTTCAAAGTGCCGGATATGTCGCGAAATTTTTAGGGGAAAGTTTCGTCCAGGGGAAAATGTCGGCGACATATCCGACATATCCGATATTTCGGAGATATATTCAACATTGGAGAGGAGTTTCTTCCATATGGAAATTGAAAAAAGCTGCAACAATAATCTAACAAGCTTCCTATGATTTAAATTCTAATTATTATTATTAATATACTCTGCTGCTGCAACGATCACAATTGCCTATGCTGCATTCAAGAGAATGGCAGCTAAGGCCGTCAAAAAAGCCAGCAACACAATTGCCAATCCAATGCACTGATTTGTCAAAAGAATGGAGCATGTCCCAAATCTTAAAACTACTTCTGCAAAGCCCAAAAGAAAAGCCATTCTCTGTGCTGAGGCAGTTCTAGTGGGCAAATTTACAAGATCTTGGGTTATTGCCGCAAACCTATGTCACATGGTTCAGGTTCAGCAACGATTAGGTTTGATTCGAATTCAAATTTTTTGATAAGGTTCACCATTAGGTTCAACTATATATATATATAATTTTTAAAATAAAATATAGCATAAAATAATAAATTATATATAGTCATGTATTTATTTAACTATATAATTTAAATAAATTCATTTTTAAGTTATATAATTTAACTCGTAAATAATAAGAACAATAAATTTTAACTATTATTATACTATATATAACATAAAATTATATGTATATATAAATTTATAATTATATAGCATAAAATTATATAATTTTAATTAGAAGTTTAAAATTCTTTAAATTTACAATATAACAGCTCATGAGATAGACTGGCCTATCGTATAAGTCGAGTTTGTTTCAAGTGCTCGCGAGTCCCTATGGTCAAGAGCGGAAATGGATAGGTTGAGCATCAGTGGTCGCGGAATCGAACTTGAACCGAACCATTATAACAGCTCGTGAGATAGACAGGCCTATCATATAGGTCGAGTCTATTTCGAGTGCTCCCGAGTCCCTATGGTTGAGAGGAGAAATGGATAGGTCAAGTGTCGGTGATCGCGGAATCGAACTTGAACCGAACCTGAGCAAACCAGAGCTGAATCTGAACATTTTGTTGAGGTTAGCCAAACTTCGAACCTCAAGGTTCAAGTTCGACGAACCTTGTCACTTAGCCGCAAACCATGGATGAAAAGCTGCAAAAGCATTGGATCCCTCATCTGAAAGGGCAGCTCTGATTCTACTTTTGTGTTGAAATCTTTTATGCATTTCATGTCAAGCCCGAAGAGGATACAGACTTCAGTTAGCACCTCATGGTTCATGGGACTGTGTGCACTATACCTTAATAGGTGGACTTTAAATTTTGACCCTGAAGAAGAGATCCCATCTAATGTACCAGTGAGGGGAAGACTTCCTTACCAGTTTTGGGGAGATTTCCTTACCTTCCCCTGATTTTCTGGGATGAGGCAACTCTGGAGGCTATTGAGCAAATGCCAGGGAAGTATTTAGACTAAGAAGAAGCATCTGTGTGTGTGAGAATTTGTGTGGAAGTCAATCTTGAGAAAGATCTTCTAGAAATCATAGAGCTACAAATCCATGATTGGATCCACCTAGAGAAACTGGATTATGAACAACTTCATTCATATGCAACCAGTGCCATGAATATGGCTATTTTACAAAAGACTGCATGAAAAAGCAGGACAGACCCCTACAGACCAGGAGAAAACTAAAGAAAAAAGAAACTCTACTGCCCCAAATTGCAGGAGAAGAGAGAATCAGAATGATGTAAAGCAAGAGAATCCTAGACCCAGATGGAGAATCCAATATCTTAAAAGAAACCTAGGGATAGCATCTAAACAACCAGGTGGGGAAGACCATGAAGAAGGGTAAAAACCACCCCAGGAAGAGATATGTAAGGAAATGGAACTCCTAGAAGTGCAAGAGATAAGAATGAGACTGTGCACTCCACTCTATTGACTGCAAATGAAACCTTGATCAATGCCAACAGACGATCAGCACCTGTGGAGAACAGATCCAATATAAAAGGCATCACTAGCATGCTTACCCTAACTAGAGATCTTCCTAGATAGGACCTGGTCCTCTACTTGGCAAGCAACAAGCATCAAGGCTCTGTTGATCTATTGGGAATAGCTAGTAGAACCAGGAATTCATCAGTGTCTCACCCCCCCCCCCAAGTTCAGAATTGGAAGACCCTAAAACGCAGAAGGAAGAAAGGAAATCCCAAAGAGGGTCTAGGGATGAAGAAGCAAAAAAGAACAAAGCTATGGGCACTCAGTTGACCCTGGTGCAAGTCTGCGGTGGTGGCCCAAGATCTAAAACCAAGTATGAAAGCCCTACCTTGGAATTATATGTTGGGACATGTTAACCCCTAGATTTTCACCCTTGAAAATCTTGAGGGTTAAGAGCCAGCATCCAGCACTTTGGTTGGCATACTGAGATTTTCCCAGGGTTTTAGCACTTATGTTGAGCAGGAGGTTGGTTCACACACGAGGCAGGTACATGATCAGTACAAGGTTGCTTAGATCAGAGTCACAGTCTACTTGGTTTCCATGCATTTTTTGAGAGAGAGATGTATACATACATGTGTTGCTACTTTTTAGAAGGCACGGTTTGAGTGGGTCTCTTGACAGTTTGGGGCAGTTCAAAGCATACAGTATGGGTCTTTGCAGGGTTCTAGGCCTGATGACATTTTTTCCGAGCGACATACATGAACTTGCTATTTTTGGCAGGTTGTGATCCAGGCCCCAGATTTAGATTCTGAGAGCACAGTATTGATCCTCGAGGCATCCATAGGCCTTTGGACCTTTTTCCGGATGATGTCACCCAAATTACTATTTTTAGCAGGTTGAGCATCAAGGCCCGCATGACAGTTTTGATTGCATATTTGGATCCCTTATGGAAAGACGAGATTAATGAGTATGAAGTCAAGGGTATTCAGATGACTTTTTGTTTTTGGCAGTATTTATGTGTGTTGGCCCTTGACCAAGTTTTGGAGAACTTGGGTCATGTTTGACCATTTTTGGGACTTCAACAAGCTGGTAGAAGACGGAGCACCAGGTGAAGCAGAGATCGCAAGAACTATAGTATGCTCGCACCGCATAAGTATCTAACCAAGACAAAGGGGAAGAAGTCGAAGATAATCCCCCAGCCGTGGACCATGGACATCGCAAGGTCCACAATCCTCAACGTGATGAAGATACCACACTTTGGAAGGCACCAGGAGGTTAACGCGTGCGTTAAGCTCCTGTTGTCGTGCTTCCATGGCGATTATCTGTGGCTGGACAGACACATCACTGTGGATCCGGCGCTGATCCATAGGATCATCGGATTAAGCATGCAAGGACCATACCCACAAGACTTTTACCCAAGGAAGGTTGTTGATCGCACCCTGGCACAGGCAATCAAAGACACCTATGGCGATGTGGAAAAGGGGAAGCGGGGCTACAAGGTAGCCTCCATCCAGAATGGCGCAATGTGCCTAGCCTGCCAGTTGATTGTTGGTAAGTTAGTAAGGAAGAACAGACCCACGCAGGTCACGGGGTTCATTGTGGACCTCGCAGGAAAATGCGTGGAAGGGATACAAATGAACTGGGCGAACCACCTCATCAACCAGTTAGAGCAAGACTGCCGCGAAGCTCAGGATCAGGGCTACGAGTTCCATTTCAGTTGGTTGATGATCCTCATCGCCTTCATTGCTTGGGAGATGCCAGAAGGAGTGACCTTCCCTGAAATTGAGCAATCCGAACCACTAGCTGCAAAGTTCACTACGCTCTGGTATTCGAGCAACATGGCTAAACAATGGCAGTCAAACACGGTGTTCCACACCTATTACCTGCAATTGAAGAGGGCTATTGAGTCTTTCCCTCGCATGACGTCGAACACCTTGCACAGGTTTAGGCCATTTGCGAAGTTCCGCGCAGATAGACATTTTATTTATATCACTGTGCACGGAGACGAACATAAAGAAGAGTTGTAGAGTTACTATAAACTCGCAGAGGAGGACATGGAAGAAATAACTAAGGAATGGCCTGCAGAGTTCCTCATACCAGTCGACCAGGCAGAATTGTCTGACCCCGACCTCATCGGAAGTCCTGTGGTCACTCACGAAGAGTATGATGCACCCAGCAGCAGCAGAAGGAAGAAGAAGGAAGAAGTACAGGAGTCGAACAACGCATCAGAAGAGACTGCTTCAGAGTCACCTAGAGGGGGAGGAGGTGACGAAGTAGACAAAGAAGAGGATGAAAGGGAAGAAGACAAGCAGAAGCAAGGCGAAGTAACACCACCTAAGGATCCCATTGATGAAGCTAAGACATCCAAGAAAAGAAAGGTTTCCCCATGAAACCTACATCGCAGAAGAAATCAAAAGCCAATAAACCACCATTTCAGACTGTGCTCACGGTGGATGACATCGACCTTATCATTGTCCCTGTGTCAGACACCTCGGAGGATATCTTGCAGAGGAGCGAAGCCAAACAAGAGACTATGTATGATAGGATTGAAGCAGAGTAGAAAGGGGTACAGCAAGCCCTCTACTCGAGCCGCACAGTTTCTACTGCGCCCCCGCCATCAGAAGGAGCAGAGTTGGGAAATGAGCCTGCCCAGCTACGCAGAATAGCAGACTCGACAAAAGCTCGCCTTCGTCGGGTCCAGGAAGAAAAAGAACGGGCCACAGAGGCCCTGAAGCAAGTAAAAGATGAAGCCCTAGAACAACGGCAGGTTGCGCAGCAGAAAAAAGACGACCTCCAAGCAAAGTTCACAGAAGATAGAGTGCAAATTCAGAAGGAGAAAGAACAGTTGTTCACGGAGCAGAGTGGAATTAAAGAAGCAGTCACTAGAGCACTTCGCTCTGTGACAGACTTAGAATAGATGGAAGAAGACCCAGTGGAGAGTCAAGTGGGGAAGCTTGTTGAAGCCATTCAGCAGCTCCAACAAAGAGTAGCAGAATTAGAATTACAAGCAGTGTCAAGTACTCTGCAGGAAGTACGAGACCAGAGAGAAAAAACCGCCCGAAGCGCAGTGGAGAGAATCAAGGCATTGGCCTTGGAATGCAAACAGCTCAGTAGTCGAAGTGCACAGACCTACGAGCGCCTTGCAGAGGATCCTGAGCTCAGGATATTGGAGTCGCAACTCCAGGAGGCAAAGCAACAAGCAGCATCAGTGCAAGCGCAGTTGAAGCTACTATCAACAATCGAGAGGATGAAAAGATCCCAAGAACAGGGCACGGCTCAGCAACAAGTCCATGCCATCCAGAGTAAAGTCATGGAAGTGACCCAGAGGCTCTAGCCAGTGCAGGATGAAGCTTGCACACTTTTTGAGGAAATTGAAGGACGAGGTGCAGAACTGGAACAAATGGTCACTTCGGTGGAACAGCACTTGGCAGGACCCGTGAACAAGAAAGTTATTCAAGAGTTTGCCGAGCAGGAGGCTCTGGCGAAGCAGCAGGTCGAAACAGCTCGAGACAAGCTCGAAGCATTTAAGGCAGAGCTACCCAGATCAGAGTGACTCGGGACGAGTCACAGGTGAGTGTTGGGGGCATGTTGGCCCTTGACCAAGTTTTGGAGAACTTGGGTCATGTTTGACCATTTTTGGGACTTCGACAGGCTGGTCGAAGACGGAGCGCCAGGAGAAACAGAGATTGCGGGATCTCACCACCTTTTGTGGACCTTTTTGGGTTAGGGTTTATGTAACGGGTATGGGATGTCGGCCCATGGGTTTTACCCATGTTTAAAGTATAAATAGATATCTAGGCGATGTAAGAAAAGAGATGGCTTGGTGCTATGCTAAGTGCAAGTGATTGTAAGAGGCTTTGTGCATACTATGTGTTAAGACTTGCCGAGCTATGTGCAAGTGATTGTAAGAAAGGCTCTATACTGTGACCTAACTCGAGGAAGGAGGATCTGGCGAGGTGCGCACAGATTTCCTGTCCTGTGCGAAGTAGGTTTTGTGGCTCTGTGCATGTAAGAAGATTGACAGAAGACAATAAAGAAGAAAAAGAGTTGGTGGACGTAGCCCCAGGCTGGGGGTGAACCACGTATATCCAGTGTTGTGATTGCTTTGTGCATTATGGTTGTTATGTTGTTGATGTGATTTATGCTTAGTGTTGTTATCTTTATGTATGATGCATCTGATATAGTAGCTTAGTGCTTAGTAATGTGAATGAATGCTAGATCTGATCTGTTTATCTATGCTAAGTGCTTGAATGTGTTAGATCTTATAGAATACTGCGTTGTTCTATAATTAGGGTTTTGACCTGCGATGTGAATAAGGGTTAAATACTAATGAATGGTAACTGCCAAGTGCTCTGTTAAAGTGTGGTAATCACAGATCTGTGTCCCGACTAGGTTGCAGACGTTTGAGTCCTGCAACCACCCCTGCCTCTACCTCGGGTGAGACTTCATCTGCTTCGCAGGTGTTGCCGAAAGGGCCGGTAGTTAGGGTTTTGTTGGTGCGTTGTTGAAGCGTTGAACCCTGGGTCTGCCCTTGTGCCAACAATGTGGCGATGTCATCCTAGTCATCCAGGGTGATGTGGACAGTTTTTCTAAAAATAGGACCAAGAATCTATTTTTAGAGGTTCTATTTTTAGAGAAACCCTGTTTTTCGAGGTTCTATTTTTAGCGGGTCCTATTTTTAAAGATTCTATTTTTCGTTGCGTCTATATTTAGCAGGTCCAATCATTTTCCATGTAGTGCCAAGTGGCATCCTCAGAGGTCTACATGTGGCAATGATGTTGCATCCACCTAAGCTAGGGCGCATATTCCTAAAAATTCAAGCATATGATAAATAATTAATGATGGAGAAGGGGTCGCATGAGTTTAGCCGTAATAGCCAACACCATGATCCAGTCAACTGAACCTCACTCATGTGTTGGCAGTTAAATATAGCCTTCACCTACCCCTTTAGACTTGGGCAGCTTTCTCACTCTCACACATGTGGACGCATGCTTCAATTAACTATCAGCATGTCTCACTCTCTCAGACTTGCATCTATTCTTAGCCCTCTCATGCACCTATGCTTTTTCCTTTTCACATGCTTTCCACATGTGCCTAGTACCTATTCTTAGCCTCTCATGTGTCCTTTTTCTCCTCTTGGTATGTGCGCCCTCACTAGCTATATATTGGAGGCTTTCCATTGGTTATTTCGTCGATTCTTAGCAGGAGTAGCATAGTGTCTCTCTCTCTCTCTCTCTCTCTCTCTCTCTCTCTCTCTCTTGTTTAGTGGCGTGTCATTGAACAAAGTAGTCATTGTATCGGTTGTGAGCTTGCCAACTGTGGCGCAACCAACCCTCTTGTAAAGCTAAATCAATAAAGGAGCTTGTGTTTATTGTTCGAACTGTTGATAACTTGATACTGAGAGGGGGGTGAATCAGTATCAAGTACAATTTAAAACCTTTTTCAACTTATACTTAAACCATTCAATTATATCCAATGAGCAATGAACAATAGTATAAGAGTTACCACAATACACCATGCACAATATAT
>SNQJ01S0009889.1:9270-42687 GCA_010110895.2 Picea sitchensis | reverse complement strand
GACTAGGGCCCACATTAGGCACTTTCTCACCCCTTAGGCGCCTAGGGATGAGAAACACTTGCCTAGGTACTTTATTTAATTAAAAATTTAACAGATAACTTATGGTTTGAGATATGCCTCAAACAGTGATGTACAATTGCATGGATTTACTGATTCAGATTGGGCAGGGAGTGCAGATGACAGAAAGAGTACTTCTGGTATGTGTTTCAGTATGGGATCTGCTATGATATCATGGGTTGATTGGGCAGGGAGTGCAGATGACAGAAAGAGTACTTCTAGTATGTGTTTCAGTATGGGATCTGCTATGATATCATTGGTTGATTGGGCAGGGAGTGCAGATGACAGAAAGAGTACTTCTGGTATGTGTTTCAGTATGGGATCTGCTATGATATCATAGTAGAAAACAGAAGTTTGTTGCACTCAGCACAGTAGAAGCAGAGTATATTGTAGCTTGTGAAGCTTGTACGGAAGCAGTGTGGCTCCATAGGCTGATTTATGGACTGTTTGATCAGTTGTTGGATTCGACCATGATATATTGTGATAACCAGAGTTGTGTAAAGCTCTCAGAGAACCCAGTGTTCCATGACACTGGTCGAAGCACATTGAGATCAAGTACTATTTTCTCTGTGATAAAGTCCAGAGGGGAGAAGTGGTTCTCCAGTATATCTCCACTGATGAGCAGACTGCAAATATTTTGACGAAGCCTTTGTCCAAGATAAAGTTTGCATACTTGAGGGACAAGTTGGGGCTCGTGGAGATTGCTCCCTTGGTTGAAAGGGAGGAGATGACTTCCTCGATTGGGAGGGAGCACTAATATGTGGCATCATGGACTGTCAGTGAGTTGTGGATCTGTATCATGCTAGTACAACTTAGAGATGGTCATACAGCTTAGAGATGATGCTTGCATCATGCTAGATATGATCATGCTAGTACAGCT
Source organism: Picea sitchensis (assembly GCA_010110895.2). Taxonomy (NCBI): domain Eukaryota; kingdom Viridiplantae; phylum Streptophyta; class Pinopsida; order Pinales; family Pinaceae; genus Picea; species Picea sitchensis. The sequence continues at coordinate 41,750 of SNQJ01S0009889.1, read as the reverse complement.
TAGATATGATACAAATGGTTGGAGTTGTTGATACAGTGGCCTGAGGAGCATCGTGCTAGTACAGCTTAGAGGTGGACATACAACCTAGATATGATGTATTGACATCATGCTAGTTATGTTCATGCTAGTACAGCTTAGAGATGATGTTGGTGAGCCGCATCATGGTAGATATGGTCGTGCGAGTACAGCTTAGAGGTGACATACAGCTTAGATATGATGCATTGGCATCATGCTAGATATGTCATGCTAGTACGGCTTAGAGATGACCATACAGCTTAGAGATGATGCAGGGGGCTCGTGTCATTCTAGATATGATCATGCAAGTACAGCTTAGATATGGCATATAGCTTAGATATGAAGCATTAGCATCATGCTAGATATGTCATGCTAGTACGACTTAGAGATGATCATACATCTTAGAGGTGACACAGTGAGGCACTGATCTACATCATGCAAGTACAACTTAGAGGTGGCATATAGCTTAGATATGATGCATTGGCATCATGCTAGATATGTCATGCTAATACGGCTTAAAGATGATGTAGATGATACTCCTGATCATGCCAGTACAGCTTATATATGATGCATTCGCATCATGCTAGTAAGGCTTAGAGGTGATGCAGTCGATGACATTGTTGATGCAGGATGATATCAGATGATATGATTGTTGTGGAGACTGTATGTCTCTGGACAGTAGTTGTATGCTACAGTGGTGGATGTGTTCCACTGGTTGTGACTGTGTCACTGGTTAGTAGTCGTGTGCTACTAGCAGTGGTTGTGTACCATTGGATAGTAGTTGTATACTACTATGGATAGACACAGTTGTGTTCTATTGGATGGCATTGTTCTGATTGCCATGGAGACAATCACTAGTGTTGGAGATGATTGCCAACTAAATGGATAGTGATGATGGTGCTCGTGATTTGATCTGTGTGGCTATGTTGATGCTACTAGCAGAATAGTCTGTTTGTGCTCAAGACCATTACTGATACTACCTCCCTAACTAGGGAGTGTTGATGTTACGGTAGTTGTGGGAGGTATTAACCTCTACGTGTAACCTTTGACGAGACTAGAATATTCTGGGAAGCAAGAGAAACCCTAAATAGTTGGCTAATAACCCTAGAAGACAAGTCGGCTCAAAAGAATAATTTATATTAAGTTATTAGCCTCCAAGAGAAGAAGTCGGCCCAGTCAAGTGACTTGGAGCACTATAAATAGAGGGCGCTTGAGCTCATTTGTTACAGTCACTCTCACGACTTCATAAGGACTAGTGGTGTGCATGATTGGAGGAGAGTTGCAGTTGCTGCAGTGGTGACTTGGTCTTTGGTTTATGGTTTGGACTTTTTGCTTGGTGCGCTAGCTTTGGAGAGAGGTACGCTATCTTGGTTGGCTATCAGCTCTAGTGTTTGCTTCCAGAATTATTCTAGTTGTTAAGGTTAAGGTGCTCGGGGGTGGCCTTGTCCCTATGGTTGGGTGACAATATCGAGATACTGTCTATGGTGAAACGAGCACACCTATTATTTTAACACGCCTTACAATGGAGTCGTCTAGAGCTGAGTTGTCTACTTGACTATCTAGAATATCTTTAAGTCCGATGGTGTGTCACATGTGGCCTAGAACGCTAGCTCCACAAATATGTCCCATCCATCCAAAGGTGGGTCTCTCCCTGTCGCTTGTTTCCTCAACTTGACGAGGCAACCTAGAAGTAAGATGTGATCCACCTAAAGGTCTCTAACCAAGGAAGAGTATGAAGAGCCTGAGATTTATGCCCAAGCACTTCTCTCATTAGAGATAAAGGCACCATTGGTTTGGGTAGTGGAAGAAGGTAGAAAGGGAGCCACCAGAGTTTTGGAATAAGCAGTAAAACCTCCCACGACACTGACAGTCAAAGAGGTACCAAAAATGGGATGCCCCTTTGTAGCTCCTATAAATGACAATTGACAAATCATGTCCAATCGCAAGATGTGGTGATCAATCTCGATCTGGAGTTAATGAGAGCCCACCTGAACTACCTGAGCAAGACTAGAGGACATGCATCTAGTGTTTGCACATACATCGAGGTCTAATGAGAAAGCCATCGCTCATCTCCATGCAGTGCTCAAAGTAGAGAACCAACTTTGCACTAAGGCCCTTAGGTGGTGCGATCCAAGTGTCTTCAATGTACTATTTGTAAATGTCCTCAATGATTACCCAATTCAAGTCTTGCTTAGACACTAGAAGGTGACCTAGTATGTCAACAAAGTACAAGGGAGGAAATGAGAAATGCTTTGAAGAGATGGCAATGGATTGAAGTAGTTGAAATGCCTCTAAGAACCAACATCTAGCCCAACTTGGGGGGGCAGTCGAAGCGATGGCCTCTAACAAACAAAGTGCTAGGTAGGGATATCAATCCATGCCAAAGGCAGAATCCCCAAAGATCCAAACTCTGTGAAGGAATGAGATCAGCTGGAAGATGACTCCAAACTTAAATGTTGGGCCCCGAACTCTGCTTGAACAATGGGTTGGGGAACTATCTCTTTGTATCAGATGATGCGTCTAACGAGGAGGGTTTGACTCTCTCAGTCATAGCGCAATCAATCCGCAAACTTGGTCCCCAAACCTCAAAGCCATAGAGAATCGTAGGTCTCATGATCATCTACATAAGGTACATCTTGGACAAGATGTCGTGAAAGTTACTTTGAAAGCATTGTCGCTCAAGAAGGGCAAGAGAGACATAACCCCTATTGAGTCAATGTTGGATGTGTTAGCACATATCTTTGTAAAAGGGGTGTTTTCCCTAAAGCAGTTATGAAGGCGGGGGAGGTGGTTGAAACATCGTCTCCCCCCATGAATGGAAAGTCAGAAAAGTCTGACCGTGAGGCAGTTTGTCAACCCAGACAGTCTGAGTTTGCGTCAGACATAGAAGTTGCATGGGCAGTCTGACAAGGAAAGTCCAGACGTAAAACTTTGCGTTTGATGGAAGGATGTGTGCGCAGAGAAGACTGCGTGCACAGTCTGATCGAGAAGACGCAACGTATGGACGAGAAGCTTGAGCACGCCTCTGCTGTAGTGGCGAAATATTTTGAGTATATATATGTAGTTTTGAGTCATTTTGAAGGGAGGTCCTTAGTTGAGCAGAGCTCCCAATTTTGTAATGCTTGTGATGCCAGAGTTGTTCTCTAGTTATGTAATCGATTTGAGACTTTCATGTTAATAGAAGTCAGTTTCCTGTTTCTTTCCATTTTTGTCTGTAAAAGTTGTTTGAAACACTCGGGTATGGATGATCTAGCCGAGGATCGTTACACTGTTATGATGTAGGTTTGATCATGGCAGTGTCGTGATCAGTTTTATTCATTTCCATGTGTTGTCTTTTCTCTCTCACACTAGATGGCTCGGGCATGGAGGATCCAGTCGAGCTGTCACAGTTGCAGGATGATGGAGGTTTGATCATTATGTTGTTGTGACTGTGTTGCTAACAACGCATTTCAGTGTCCGAAGTTTGGGCCCAGATTGCTCTTGAGTTCGAGTTTTTCATCTCCAAGCTGTTGGAAGGTCGGATGCCCATAGCAGTCTCGTTCACCTCTCTCACTAAGTCTTCCCTCTGCTCTCGCTTTAACTCAAATTTCCTGACTTAAGTTAATGTGGCTCACTTCCCTGTACATTTCTTGTCCAGTTCTGTGTTGAACATCATTCAGATTCTGAGTTTTGTCCATTGACCTCCATCCATATAAAACCAACACCCACCTAACTCTGATGGGTACTGGGCTTACCTTCGATGCAATCCGGAGGTGACTTCTAGTGCTAACAGGATGGCTTGTCGCAAATTGAACCATGGCCCTGTGAACTGAACTCCCAAATAAGTGTATGTCATGGTGATCTTGATCTCTTCCCCATGAAAGAAGAAATGATACTCAAAGAGTACATGTTTCGATGCATTGAAGATCATGATCTTGGTTTTACCCAAGTTGACCTTCAACTATCAAAGGTCGCAAAAGAAAGGGCATCAATCTATCTCTAAAGGCCCTCAAGTGAAGGGCCCAAAAAGATCAAGTTTTTTGCAACGAGAATCGACCTGATCAACACATGGTGTATGAAACATCCACCCTCCCTCTTGAATGTGCTCACAGAGAAAAGACTCTAACTTGTCAATATAAATCTCAAAAAGGGTTGGTGAGAGGGGGCACCCATACTTAACCGTATGGTGCTTTGGATAAAATCTAAAGGGTCGTAGGTTGTATAGAGGCAACCCAAGATTGACTCATAGAGTCTCATAATGGCAATGAAGAGGGTATCTCAAATACCAATGTCGCGGAATCGTTGGAACAAAGGCCTCTCTCGGGATCATGTCAAATGCTTTACAAAGTTCACAAAACAACATAAGACTTTCGAAGAACAATGGCAGGCCTCCTCAATAATGGCCCTAAGTGTGAAGATATGATTAGCAATCAAGCCTCCTCGATAATGGCTCGGAGTGTGAAGATGTGATCAACGGTCTGGTATTCTAGGCGGAACCCTACCTAAGATCTAACCCTAAGATGCCTCCTCTCACTCATCTAAGAGCCGCAAGTGGAAAATTATAGCATAGAGCTTGGGAAAAGACTAATGGCACTCATTGTGCCCTATGTTTTGTATTTTCATTCATTTATTAATGAAAGATCACTCCAGGAGGACGACTTAGTAGCCTATTTAATTCTCGTAGGCTATAGTCGGTGATAAAGGAAATTAATCAATTTAATTGTTCTGTAAGATCCCTTACTGGTCTGTTGATAGGTTTTTGTGTTACTGTTGATATGTTTTGTGTTTACTTGGTTCAAAAAAAAATTCAAACAATTTCACTGTTGATATGTTTGTGTTACTAAGTTTCAAACCTTCTTCTCATACAATTTCACAAAGAGTTTGCACAAATATAGTGGGTTTATTTTATTCAATACCAGAAACAGCAACCATTGCATTCTAGATCGATAACAACAAATAATATCAACTGCAATATTTTATTTAAATCAACAAGTACACCAAGAAATTGCCCTACAATCTGACTTGTAGATGTTCTAAGTTATTTGCAGCTCATTGTTGTTGAGACAGCCTCCCTTCTAGCTGGTATGAATCTATTTAGAACAACCACCTCCAAAGGAAGAGTATGGCAGTTGGATATGTGGCCAAATGGCCCTCTTGAGGGACCCCACGATCTGTAATAAAGACTCGGCCTCCTCTTCAAAACCCCACGACCTGTAACAAATGATATTACCTCCTCTTAAGGCTCCCTTGAACTACTATAAGAGGTCAGACAGTCCTCTCAAACCCTACGAATAGCCCAAGATGACACAGCCCCCTTTTACTATTTACAGAAGATGCGGCCTCTCTTTCTGACTGTCATCTAATGAGGGTAGCCCTCTTCAAGAGTGTCGTGATGCTACAAATAGTTGGTGTGTCGCTATTGGATCCCCACGAGCTGCATAAAATAGAGCGGCCTCCTGTCAAAGACCCATGATCTGGTAATAGAGGGTTTGATCCTTCTCCAAGACACTCAAAACTCTGTAAATTCCGACACGACTTAGCCAAAATGATGATTCTTCCTTCTGCAATGAATCCCAGTGAGAGATTTGTGTGATCTCTCCTTCTTGATCAGCTAGGGTGGATAGTTTCGCCACCGAACCCAATCTGTTCAAGGATTTTCAATCCCAGAGTCAAACAAAGCTTCAAGAGCTCTCCAAATCGATTTTGATAAAAATGATCATGAATAATGAGAGAATGAACCCCAATCTCTCCTTTATACCCTTTTTACCTTTTTCCTCTCAATTAAATAATATAAAGTAACTTTATAAAATATCTTTTTATTTTTCCCCCAAAGTCACTTTTTATCTCCTTTTAATTTAATTACTCAATGTCACCTTTAATGTTTGCTTTTTGGCCCAAGTGACATTAAATAATTAAATTGATTAATTCCCTTTTTCACCGACTATAGCCTACGGGAAGTAAATAGGCTACTAAATCGTCCTCTTGCAGTGATCACTCGAAAAGAGACATTACAATCCTCTCTTCCCGAGATTGCTTGCCCTCAAGCAACTGCAAGCTAGGGTGCTACAAAATATGATCTCCTTCCCACGTAGCATCCTCCACTGGCAAGTCTCTCCACCTGATAAGATCCTCTTTGATCACTTTGCTCCTCAATTTCCTCTCCCTGACATTCAGAATTTCCTCAGGAATCAATACCAACTGCCCCTCCTCATCCAATGGGGGTAACTCGGATGAAGAAGTAACCTGTTGTCTCAGTGCCTTCTTGAGGCATGACACATGAAAAACATTATGAATCTGGCTCCCCTCTAGTAGCTCAAGCTCATAAGCTACTTCCCAAACTCTTTGGATTACCCTATAGGGACCATAAAAACGTGGTTTCAACTTCTCTACACCATTTTTCTTCAGTGAAGACTATCTATATGGCTGCAACCTCGGGAAAACCAAGTCTCCTACCTCAAAATTGTGCTCCACCCTGTGTCTATCTGCATAAGTCTTCTGTTGGTTCTGGGCCATTTGTAGGTTATCCTTGAGAGTCTTAAGGATATCCTGACTCCCATGTATCCAATCCTTGGTTTTGGGAGCCCTGCTATCCCCAAACGCCAAATCCACAAATGAAGGAGCATCATAGCCATACAATGCTCGGAACGAGGTCATACCAATGGAGATATGGTAAGTGGTGTTGTAGCAATGCTCTCCTAGATGCAACCACTTAATCCATGCCTTTTGCTGCCCTGACACATAATTACGCAGATAACCCTAAACCCATTTGTTCAAAATCTCTGTCTGGCCATCTCTCTGAGGGTGATAACGAGTACTAGGAGTCAACTTTGTGCCTGCTAATTTGAATAGCTCCTGCCAAAATGCACTGAGAAATTTGTTGTCCCAATCATTGACAATGTACTTAGACAACCCACGGAGTCTAAACACCTCTTTGAAAAACAATTCTGCCAGCTACGGTGCCTTATACTCCAATGAAATCACAAAGAAGTGTGTGAACTTGGTCAATCGATCAACCACCACATAAATGCAATCCATGGCATGCACCTTTGGTAGACCGGTGATGAAATCCATTGAGATACTCTCCCACTTTTTCTCTGGAATGGGTAGAAGTTGTAGTAGACCTACTGGATGAGTATGCTCTGACTTGTTCTGCTAACAAGTCATGCATTCCCTCACATGCCTCAACACATCATCTTTGAGGCCCTTCCATGAGAACGTCTCTCTGATCTGCCTGTAAGTTTTGAAGTATCCAGGGTGCCCTGCCAAAGGTGTATCATGTGTAGCCCTCATAATCTTCTCCTTGAGTGTGGACTCGGGAACTAAGTATATTGTGTCCTTGTAGAAGATAATGTCGTCAAACCTCCATAAGGGAACATACTGCCAGTTTCCTGGAAAGGGCATTAGCAACAATATTTTTCTTGCCCTTCACATCAAAATCATAAGCATGTATCTTGTTGACCCACTTTTGTTGCCTCTCATTCAGATCCTTTTGTTCCAAGAAATACCGTAGATTATTGTGGTCAATCCTAACCACAAATCTCCCACTTACCAAATATTGTCTAAACTTTGCCAAAGCATGCATAATGGCAAGCATCTCCTTGTCGTAGATGGAGTAAAGTCTCTATGGTCCCCTGAGTTTCCGACTCTCAAATGATATCCGATGTTTGTTCTGCATCAAGATGGCTACTATACCCTCACCCGACACATCGCACTCAAGCACAAAGAGCTGAGTGAAATTAGGAAGTGCCAAAATTGGACAAATGCTCATCACCTCCTTGAGCTTGTCGAATGCCTTCTGAGATTCCTCTGTCCACCTAAATGCCCCTTTCTTCATGAGATCTGTCAAAGGTGCACCCAACTATGAAAACCCCTTAACAAAGCGCATATGATAAGTACACAGTCCAAAAAGAATCCACGCAACTCTGTAAGGGTCTTAGGCGGTGGCCAATCCAATATGTCCTGGATCTTCTCCTAATGTACCTGCACACTCTACGCACTGATCACATGGCCCAAATATAAAATCTTTGTCATGCCAAACTCACATTTTTACGCCTTGGCATACAATGACTGCTCTCCCATAATGCCCAATACCTCATCTAACTACCTCAAGTGATCCTCTTATGTCCTGTTGTATATAAGGAGATCATCAAAGAACACCAATAGGAGCTTCCACAACTGCTTGTTGAATATGTGGTTCATGAAAGACTGAAAAGTGGTAGGTGCGTTGGTCAACCCAAAAGGCATGACCAAGAACTCATAGTGTCCATAATGACACCTGAAAGCAGTCTTGTGAACATCCTACTCCCTGAATCTGATCTAATGATACCTTGATTGAAGATCAATCTTTGAGAAGCACACTGCCCCATGTAACTCAACCAATAGCTCATCGATCTTGGGAATTGTATACATGTTTTTGATAGTCTTCTTATTCAAGGCCCTGTAGTCAATACACATCCTCATAGTTTTGTCCTTCTTAACCAAGACTACTAAAGAGGCGAATGGACTGAAACTGGGCCTGATATGTCCCATCTCTAACAACTCCTTGATTGCCTTTTCAATCTCATCCTTGAACTTCTTCGGATGCATGTAAGGAGTAGTTATCACCGGTTTGGCCCCTTCTAACTCAATGGTGTGCTCGAAGACCCTGTCGGGAGGTCTCCCTAGAGGAATCTCTCCAAAAAACCGATCATGTTTGCTCAACAATAACTGAATGTTTGCATGATAAAGTTGGCTGCTATCTGAAGGCTTCTTAGATGTAATCAGACACTCTGTCGGGCAAGCTACATCTTCGTCCTTGAATATACTCTCCATCCACTTGGCTGAAACAATCTTCAGAGCACCATTGGACATGCCCCTCAAAACCACCTTTTTACCATCTGATGTCCTGAATTCTAGCTCCATTGTTTGGTAATTCTGAGAATGTTTTCCCAGGGAAGAAAGCCATTGAACACCCAAGACAACATTATTGTTTGCCAGATCAACTACATAAAAGTCATATGTCACGGTGTAGTTGCCCAACATCACATCCCATCGCGGAACCTTCTGTGTGCATGCCATAATGCGCCCACCAGCTACCACTACATCAAATCCCTCAAAGTCTTCTGCAGGAATGCCTCTCCTAGCCACCAAAGTTGAGTCGATGAAGTTGTGGGTTGCCCCACCGTCAATCAAAACTATGACACGTTGTCCCTGTAATACTCCACAGACTCTGAAAGTGTGAAATCTAGGAACACCTGATAGAGTGGCAATAGGCCCACTCTTAACCTCCTCATGTGGTTGCTCATCATCTGGATTGTCGTGCTCGCTTCCATGTGCATGTTCTGCCTCTTCCTCTCCATCACTATCTGAAAGCACCTCTATGTAATGCACCTTACCCTTACCCATGCACCTGTGACCAGGTTCCCAAGGCTCCTTACAGCTGAAACAAAGCTTTTTTCTTCTCGTTTCCCTCCGAGTCTCATCGTCCAACCTATCTTTCTCGAGCCACTCCTTCTAGAAGGGTTTCTTGTCTTTGCTTTTTTGAGGAAGGAAAGGTTTAGTAGGAAATTTATTCTTTGGGACTGCGTACTCCATGTCTCGTGTTCTAATGATGACATCCTGTAGAGATCCTGGTTTGAAGACCTTAACCCAACCACACAGAGGTTCAACTAGTCCTTTAATGAAAAGCATAATCAGCCTATGCTCCGACACATCCGTCACCATGACTGCGATCCTCTGAAACTCTGAAATGTATGCATCTGTTGTTCCAATCTGCCTAAGTTATGCCAACTCCCTGAAATGCAACTTTGGATCCTTCTTATTAAACCGGTCAATAAGCCTCTGTGTGAAGTCCACGTATGAGGTAATGCTAGCATGCCCCAACGTGACTAGCCCATGGCACCAACACTCGTGGGCCTCTCCATCCAAGTGTAAAGTAGCATATCTGATGGCCTCTATCTCCGACATAGGATTGAGTTGGAAGTATGTGTCCAACTTCTGAACCCAAGCTCTGGCAGTGCATTTGCGAGAGCCATAAAAGTAAGGGATAGATAATTTTCCAACCTTCCGATGAAGCTCCCAATTTTGTGGGCCCCTGTTGTAAACCCTTGGCCTATTTTTGTACTTGATGGTACAGATATCCTGTAAGGACATGGCTGCATGAAATTCCTCACCAAGAGTCTGATACTCCCTCAAATAATCGATGAACCGTTCACATTGTCCTTGTTGTCCCTGATTTTTAGCCTGCTATCCCTCCAAGAACTGAGGTAAGAGAGGTCTAGGAGTCACTCTACTAGTAGTCCCAATGTTATTCTATGTAGGGACATGAGTGTTGCTCCCTTCAGCACGGTTCCCATTGTTACCATGGTTGCCATTAGTCCCTCCTAAACCATTATTGCCAACATTGTTTTGGTTTTCCTGATTATTTGCTATAAACTGAGTGAGAAGCTCAACCAACTATTGTTGCCCCCTTGTCAAGTCATTCAAAATACTCATGGTGTTGCCCTCGGGCTGTTCATTTCTGTCCCCCATGTCTTCCTCTTCTTCTGACTCTGAATGAAATAGGATTTCAGCCCCTCTCTACCTTCTACTCCTATAGGTGATATATGTCTTGTCTTCCAGAAACATTACAGATCATGGAATACACGGGCTAGCAGGAACACAAGCTCTGATACCACTATAAGATCCCTTACTGGTCTGTTGATAGGTTGTTGATGGGTTTTTGTGTTACTGTTGATAGGTTGCTAATGGGTTTTTGTGTTACTGCTGATATGTTTTGTGTTTACTTGGTTCAGGACTTTTGTCAAACAGTTTCACTGTTAATATGTTTGTGTTATTGAGTTTTAGATCTTCTTCTCAAACAATTTCACAAAGAGTTTGTACAAATATGGTGGGTTTATTTTATTCAATATCAGAAACAGCGACCATTACATTCTAGATGGATAACAACAATATAATATCATCTACAATATTTTATTTATATCAGCAAGTACACCAAGAAATTGCCCTACAATTTGACCTATAGATGTTCTAAGTTAATGCAGCTCATTGTTGTTGAGACGGCCTCCCTTCTAGCTGGTATGAATCTATTTAAAACAGCCACGTCCAAAGGAAGAGTATGGCAATTGGATCTGTGGCCAAACAGCCCTCTTGAGGGGCCCCATGATCTGTAATAAAGACTCAGCCTCCTCTTCAAAATACCACAACATGTAACAAATGATATTGCCTCCTCTTAAGGCTCCCTCGAACTGCTATAAGAGGTCAAACGGTCCTCTCAAACCCCACAAACAACCCAAGATGACACGGCCCCATTTTACTGTTCACACAAGATGCGGCCTCTCTTTCTGACTGTAATCTAATGAGGGCCACCCTCTTCAAGAGTGCCACGATGTTGCAAATGGTTGGTGCACCCCTACTGGATCCCCACGAGCTGCATAAAATGGAGCGGCCTCCTTTCCAAGACCCACAATCTGGTAATAGAGGGTTTCATCCTTCTCCAAGACACCCAAAACTCTACAAATGCCTACACGACATGGCTAAAATGATGAATCTTCCTTCTGCAGTGAATCCCAATGAAAGATCTGTGTGATCTCTCCTTCTTTATCGGCTAGGGTGGATAGTTTCACCACCAAACCCAATCTACTCAAGGGTTTTCAGCTCCAGAGCCAAACAAAGCTTCAAGAGCTCTCCAAATTGATTTTGATAATATTGATCATGAATAATGAGATTGTTAAAATTAGGGAAAAATAGAGAAAACAATGATATATTCTTTTTTTATTTCTGTTCTCTAAAACAAATGTAGATCAGCACATTAAAACAATGATTTAAACAGATTTAAATATAGACAGCAAGATCTGAACATATCAAAATAAATCTGAGCATAAACTAAATTTTTGAGTTTAAAAACTAACCTTAGCTTACCTCTAGCTAATGAAGAATGTACCTGTCACATGTGGATGTAATCCTCTTGCATATGCTCAGATAATCAACTTAAAGTTCATGGATCAAAACTCTAGGGTTTTGATCTCTATCATGAATATAGGTAGATAGTTTTGCCAAGGGGACGACTAAGGTAAGGGCTGATGTAAACACTCAACACCTGCTCAACAACTGAACTGAATATACTATAACAGTCAAACCCTTTAAGCAAAGGAAGATACCAGCAACTGTAGCAGCAAGACTAAAACGCTTCAAAGAAGACACCAGCAAACATATATGGCAAAGAGTGAATTCACCCACAGGTAGGTACAGCAAAGAGAGATCCAGCAAACGTGGGAGGATGAGCAGAAACTCCCTGTCACAAAATGGCAGACAGGAGAAGGGAGGCACCCATAGCCTCATACACACAGCGGCAGCCACAAAGAAGGGTCGCAGCACCTCTATATACACAGCGACAGCCACAAAAAAGGGCCGCAGCACCCTTACACCAGTCTACGCACCCTTACATCAGTCTGTGGCACCATAACACAGTAATACCTCTAACCAGCAAGCATAAAAACAATTTGAAGCTCCCAGCCAAACAAGAGTCCAAACAAATACCTCAGATCTGAAGATGAAAGATCACTAGGATAGTCGTACCATAAACAAAGAAAGCAATCCGAGGTAGCCGCAGCAAGTATAGGAAGAGTGAGGAGAGTGAGTGTAAGTGAATGTATTAAAATGAGAGAGGGAGGGTTCCTTATATAGTTATGAAGAAGGGTTAGGGCTTTAAAATAAAATAATAAATAAATGGCATTTTAATTAATAATAATTATTAATTAAAAGTCAAACAAGTCAAAGTGACTTATACAACCCCAACACAACATTACTCAAGAAAGGAAACAAGATCAAACAAAAGGGGGAGACATAAGACAAAGTCAAGGGGGTCCTCAATGGAAAAACATGTCCACATAAGTCTCACAATGACTTGTAAACTTTTATCATCCCTGCATAAGAGGGTACAGCAACAATGTGGTCATGTCCATCTTCTCAGCTACTCCTAGGTCTCATGGACCATCCCGGGAGGGAGGAAGATCACACGTCACCACATCTTGGTACACAACCAAGATCCACCTGGTCTCAGACCAGGTTGCCCTAGAACACATCTGGGGGCCCTAGAACACATCTAGGGTCTTATCCACCAAGGTACAAGACCAAGGATCAACCCAAGCATTTAGCAAGGGTTCCCTAGAACATATCTAGGGGCCCTAGAATACATCTAGGGACTTATATCATCAACCACCAAGGAACACATCCAAGGATCAATCCAAGCACGGAGCAAGTGTGTTCTAAGGGCCCTAGAACACATCTAGGGACTTACTGCTTGGTCCTTGACCAAGAACCCCAGTCATGTACTGGGGGCCCTCACTAGGGCCTTTTGCCATGGCTCTCACTGCTTGGTCCCAAACCAAGAAACCCCAGGAGTGCACTGGGAGCCCTAGTCCTCAGCTAGGGTCTTGTGCCATCCTCCCGGAGAATGGCTCTTGCAACTGCACTAATTTCAACACTCCCTCTCAGCAAGAGAGGCATTCTCAGTAACACCAAGTTTGTCTCGAAAGTACACAAACTTTGTCAACGACAGAGGCTTGGTAAAAATATATGTTGTTTGTTCCGTCGTCGAAACATACTGTATACTGAGAATATTCTTCTGCACCATGTCCCGAACATAGTGGTATCTCATCTCAATGTGTTTCGATCTGTCATGAAACACCGGATTCTCGGAGAGCTTTATACAGCTCTGGTTATCACAGTGGATTACTTGTGGGTTCCAACTCAACACTGAACAAATCTGAGAGTAGCTTTTTGAACCACACTGCTTCTCTACTAGCAGCACTTGCAGCAATGTATTCTGCCTCTGCAGTGCTATGGGCTATGGAGCCATGTTTCCTGTTGGACCAGAAGATCATAGTTGAACCCAAACTGAAACGATATTCGGAAGTACTCTTCCGGTCCACTGCACTGCCCATCCAATCTAAATCTGTATATCCATGAAGCATTACACCTCCACTGGAGGTGTATCTGTATCTAAGACCATAGGCTATAGTCCCCTAAACATATCTGAGAATAAGTTTGGCAGCAACCATATGAATATGTTATGGTTCACACATGAATTGGTTGAGGGCATTCACTACATAACATATGTTCGGTCTGGTATGTACTAGATACATCAAGGACCCAATGATCTAACGATAAATGGTGGCGTCTTTTGGATCTGAACTTGTAGCTTGATCATGTAGCTTCTTTAGGTTAGAAATCATGGGTGTGGTTGTGGACTTACAGTTCAACATGCCAAATCTGTGAAGCACATCAATTGCATACTTGCTTTGTGAGAGAAATATCTCACCAGTTTCTACCGCACCTCTAAGCCAAGAAAGTAATGCATAAGACCCAAGTCCTCCATTTCAAATTCTGTTGAAAACTCTCTCTTAGTTTGAGCTATCAAATGTTCCTCTTCTATAAGGAACAGATCATTCACATATAATATTAAGATAATAGGAAGATTTTGTATAATCTTTATATAAAGATTGGTATCTACTATACTCTTGGTGAACCCAAGACTCTAAAGAAAACTGTCAATTCTTCCATACCAAGCTCTTGGAGCTTGTTTCAATCCACACAAGGCTTTCTTTAGCTTGCAGACATGGGATTCTTTCCCATGGATCACGAAACCCCAGGCTGCTTGATATAAACCTCTTGCTCAACTTCACCGTTAAGAAAAGCAGTCTTAACATTCATCTGGTGAAGTTTCCAACCAAAAACTGCAACAAGAGATATAATGATTATGATGGAAGTATACCTGGTAGAGATCTCGTCATAGTCAATTCCTTCTAGCTTTGAATTTTTCAACACTGCCATCTGCTACATGTCATGGCCTAACTCACATACTGGGACTGCTCCCTCTGAGTCTCATAATATGTCTGCCTCCCTGCATGTGCAAACTAGTTCCCTCTAAACCTACAAGATATTTTGACTCTGATCTGGTGTCGTATCTCTTCAAGAGGTACTTGGTGCCGATACCAAGTTTAATATGAAAAGTTGAGTCAAACTTTTACCAGGTTATGCTTCTGTCATGTGACCTCACTATCCACTAACCAAGTCTTTTCTTTAGAAAACTGCAGGATACATACAACGGAAGACATGTAGCCTTATTGAGCTCCGAGACTTACCTTGAACTTGCTTGGGCTGAAGACACACTTGTACTTTGCAGCCTGCTACCAACTGTAGATATTTAGGGCATTTTTTGTGTATGCAGTATCTATTAGTTCAAGTAACTCCATATCCTCAAGAGATCAACCCACTGTCATGTTGTAACACTTGTTTGTTGTCTATGCTTGACCCCCTTTTATAGGGGTTCGATTCTTGATCAGAGTTACTTACTAATTTTCAAACTGATCAATTTGGATCTTTTGAAGGCAACAGATATCTGCAAAGTAACCAATAATTTCTCGCAGCAAGTTCTGTCGAAGTTGTCATGAGATAGCCCAAGTAGGATAAAATGTGTATGGGTATTTGTGGGTAC
Organism: Picea sitchensis; assembly: GCA_010110895.2. Lineage (NCBI taxonomy): Eukaryota > Viridiplantae > Streptophyta > Pinopsida > Pinales > Pinaceae > Picea > Picea sitchensis. The sequence continues at coordinate 26,281 of SNQJ01S0009889.1, read as the reverse complement.
GCAATGTAATGTAAGTGTGCCCATGTACGTTCAGCTTGAAAAATACGGAGAATCCCTCTTTGAGTAAAAATAGATTTGATAGAGGAAACTTGAACAAGATATCAAGGAATCTGCAACAAAAAACCAAGGATCCACCAAAAATAAAGAACCCTAGCCTCCAGATTCTCCTAACAAGGAATCTCTCCCAACTAGCATTGGTCACTCCCCCAAAGATCCAAACAAGTTTTCTTTGGCACTCAAACAAGATAGTCTTCCATTATCTTCTCCACATCAATCAGTCCAAATAGTATTGTGGTAACCATATGCCACAAAGCCCATCGCTTCTTCTTGAATCTCCTCATGAACCCTACCGCTCAAGATAAAGAAGGCAAAGTATAATGAAAGAGACAAGTTCGCTCTACCTCTCTTAACACAAGCATGTGTTCAATATGAATTATGAAAAGACTTCTCCTTCCTTTATTTATATTAAAGGTGAGGGAGGACAACAATCATAAAGTGAAAATAAAGTCATGTAAATGGAAATCATTATCATAAGGAGGACATGTACCACTACATGCTTGCTCTATCCATTGGTGGATAGGGTTGTTATAAAATCTGCAAGGTAAATATGGCAGCCCATCTGTAAGCCATAGAAAGTCATCAACAAAAGTCATCAAACTCCCCCAACCCTTGCATTGCAATGATTACCCTTAGAGGCAGCTCATAATTGATCTTGATCCAACCCTTGGGAGAAAGGGCCCATTCTATATGAGGCTTGAGTGACGTCTCTATTATTTTAAAAATAAATTAATTTTGAGATGCATATGGACAGAACAACTTGGTGACTTTGTCCTTGAAGTCTCCCGTCAAGCCTTATAGGTGTCACCTAGTAGTGGCCTCAGCCTGACTATATTATACTTCCAGACTATTTCTTCAATTGTGTTGCTTACGATACTATAAAGACCAACTGAATCCATACTGCTTACATTTTATGAGTCTGATTTTCCTCTGCAATTTTGGCCTTCAGGTCGATTTAGTAAAACTAGAGAAAACCTTCCTCTGAGATTCAACCACCAAGTTGTTTCTTTCCTCTAAACGACACAAAATTTAGCAGGCTCTGTCATCTGTAGCTTGGGTGTCACAAATTCCTATGGCGGGAAATTTCGAAAATCTCTTCCCGTGCCTACCAGTTGATTCATAAACAGAAGTTGTTCAAATTGCAGCTTCCTGAAGATGATCCAGATTACTTGGATGGGGTTGATCGCTTGAGTTTGTGTTTCAAGGACTGCCCTTCTTCTGCCTCAAGAAGTGGCTTGGATCTGCAAAAGGATTGCCCACAGCAGGGCTGGTAATGTCCATAGATAGGGCTTGGATCTGCTCCTATAATCAACCCAGTCCTACTGTTAAATAACCTCAGATTTGTCATGGACCTGTGGTTGCCTCAGCCTTAGAACAGGCTGAGAGTATTGAAAGAGACATACGGAAAACCAGAGATGATCTAAAACAGGTTTACTGTTGATCTGCAAAACAAACCCTGAGAAGTGGATCTACGCAGGCTCAAGTCTACAACTCTTGAGCTCTTTTCATGCCCTAAGCTCTAATACCATGTTAGAATTAGGGAAAAATAGAGAAAACAGTGATATCTTCTTTTTTTTTGTTCTCTAAAACAAATGTAGATCAGCACATTAAAACAATGATTTAAACATATTTAAATATAGACAGCAAGATCTGAACATATGAAAATAAATCTGAACATAAACTCAATTTCTGAGTGCAAAAAATAACCTTAGATTACCTCTAGCTAATGAAGAATGTACCTGTCACATGTGGATGTAATCCTCTTGCATATGCTCAGATAATCAGCTTAAAGTTTGTGGATCAAAACTCTAGGGTTTTGATCTTTATCATGAATATAGGTAGACAGTTTTTCCAAGGGGAGGACTAAGGTAAGGGCTGATGTAAACACTCAACAGCTTCTCAACAACTGAACTGAATATACTATAACAGTCAAACCCTTTAAGCAAAGGAAGATACCAGCAACTGTAGCAGCAAGAGTAAAACCCTTCAAAGAAGACACCAGCAAACATATATGGCAAAGCGTGAATTCACCCACAGGTAGGTACAGCAAAGAGAGATCCAGCAAACATTGGGAGGATGAGCAGAAACTCCCTGTCACAAAATGGCAACCAGGAGAAGGGAGGCACCCATAGCCTCATACACACAGCAGCAGCCACAAAGAAGGGCTGCGGCACCTCTATATACACAGCGGCAGCCACAAAAAAGGGCCGCGGCACCCTTACACCAGTTCGTGCACCCTTACATCAGTCCGTGTCACCATAACACAGTCCACGGGGGTTGAGAGAGATCCACGGTAGCAAGGCAATCAAGGAGAGGCCTGTAATACCTCTAACCAGCAAGCATAAAAACAATTTGAAGCTCCCAGCCAAACAAGAGTCCAAACAAATACCTCAGATCTGAAGATGAAAGATCACTAGGATACTCGTACCATAAACAAAGAAAGCAATCTGAGGTAGCTGCAGCAAGTATAGGAAGAGTGAGGAGAGTGAGTGTAAGTGAGTGTATTAAAATGACAGAGGGAGGGTTCCTTCTATAGTTATGAAGAAGGGTTAGGGATTTAAAATAAAATAATAAATAAATGACATTTTCATTAATAATAATTATTAATTAAAAGTCAAACAAGTCAAAGTGACTTATACAAACCCAACACAACATTACTCAAGAAAGGAAACAAGATCAAACAAAAGAGGGAACCATAAGACAAAGTCAAGGGGGTCCTCAATGGAAAAACATGTCCACATAAGTCTCACAATGACTTATAAACTTTTATCATCACTGCATAAGAGGGTACATCAACAATGTGGTCATGTCCATCTTCTCAGCTACTCCTAGGTCTCATGGACCATCCCGGGAGAGAGGAAGAAGATCACACATCATCACATCTTGGTACACAACCAAGATCCACCTGGTCTCAGACCAGGTTGCCCCAGAACACATCTAGGGTCTTATCCACCAAGGTACAAGACCAAGTATCAACCCAAGCATTTAGCAAGGGTTCCCTGGAACATATCTAGGGGCCCTAGAATACATCTAGAGACTTATATCATCAACCACCAAGGAACACATCCAAGGATCAATCCAAGCACGGAGCAAGGATTCCCTGGAACGCATCCAGGGGCCCTAGAACACATCTAGGGACTTACTGCTTGGTCCTTGACCAAAAACCCCAGTCATGTACTGGGGGCCCTCACTAGGGTCTTTTGCCATGGCTCTCACTGCTTGGTCCCAAACCAAGAAACCCCAGGAGTGCACTGGGGGCCCTAGTCCTCTGCTAGGGTCTTATGCCATCCTCCCGAAGAATGGCTATTGCAACTGCACTAATTTCAACAGAGATAATGAACCCCAAAGTCACTTTTTATCTCATTTTAATTTGATTACTCAATATCACCTTTAATGTTTACTTTTTCGCCCAAGTGACATTAAATAATTAAATTGATGGATTCCATTTTTCACCGACTATAGCCTGCGAGAATTAAATAGGCTACTAAGTCGTCCTCCTGGAGTGATCACTCGAAAAGGGACATTATAGATTTGGCCATCTTTTCTAATGGAGGTAGTAAGGAGGGGATCAATGGGGTCTCAAGAGGTGCTGAAGGGGCCTCCACGGGATAGTTAGGTGCCCTTACACAATCTTTCAAAAGTGAGTGCTAGAGCGGAGCTTCAAGAATGTAGTGAATCGTGATAGGCCTGTCGGTAGGCCAGGATGCAACTTAAATTCGTTTTTTGGAAACGTCTGCCCTACTGGACATGACAGGGGGGCAGACTAAACCTGCTAATCCATTAAAAAAACTGACCATCATCTTTCCAGATATCAGAAGGAGAGACTTGGAAGGAGGGAAGGCCTTAGAGATCGTTACCCCTAGTGTTCATCCGGTTCACACATGCAAAAAAAGGAATATTGGAGGTTCTGAGATAGCAGAGTCCAGACATGGTGTTGGGAAGGAGACTGTCCCAGGCAAGGTAGAGGTGGTAAGCTGGTGTGAAGTGTTAGTTTTAGCTCGGTTTGGTGCCTCAGTTGTGCCTGCTGTCCTAGGCCAGCTGTGAGACACCTAAATTAACCCAATCAGCATTTTTATCTCAGCCTTAGTTTTATACTTGCAGCAGATTCCCCTTGAGTGGATTGTAGGGCCCAGGGAGAGAGGGCGCACCTCCTGAAGGTGGTTGAGTGGTCTGTGGAACTCTGACCAAGGAGGGCACACCTCTNAGGTGGCTGCTAGTGGAGTGTGGGTCCCTGACCAAGGGGGGTGCACCTCCTAGTGGAGAGTGGGGTCCAGCAACCCCAACTCTCAGCCATTCAGGCAATTCCTTGGGACACTTGTCAAGGAGGATGGGAGGCTGCTAGGGAGATGAAAAGAGGTTGAGGGTGAGAGGACAGAACACAATTCTCATTTGTGAGTGAGCTGAAGGAGGGCGCACAGGGCTGAGGAAGAGGGCAACAAGCTAGGTGATTTGAGCAGCCTGTGGAGAGGCATTTCAGGGCATTTCTAGGCAGCTTACAGAGGCCGAGTTTAACAGCCAAAGAGACCACATCTGCTGGAGCATACTGGGCCACTACAGACCGTATTTTTCAGCAAGCAAGAGGGTCAATTTGTGCAGGTCGTACAGCAGTCCAGGGAGGCCAAAATTCCCAGGTCATTCAGCAGCAACAGAAGGTGATTTCTGGCTGGCAGTGCAGCAAGGATTGCTGGGCAGTACAGCAGCATTTGAGTCAGCCTCTTGCTGGGCCAAACAGCTGGGTATATAGCTGGGCCGTACAGCTGATAAAAAAGGGCAGATCTGTTGTAAGAAATTTCTGTGTAATTTCGTTGCTGTAATTTTCCTCTGAAGCCCATAATAGAAGCCCTCCTTCGTTGGTTTTTCCCCACACTGGGGTTCCTGGGTACTTCTGGTGTCTTTGTGTTATTTATGTGCTTGTACACTGTATGTTTCCGCTGCATATTTATGTTCTATATATCAGCTGTAGGTTTCTGCATTAATTCAGATTTATATCAGCATAGATTATTTCTGGTTTAATTAATTTATTGGCAGCAATCTCAGTGACTGAAATATAGGTTTAAATTTCAACATGAAGGGGGTGAGACACTGATAGAAAATCAGTGTAGTGAGCCACTGGGGAACAAGGGAAGGAAGGGCCAAAAGAGCATGAATAACTAAAACAAAGGTCAAAGTTAGTGCTGGGGGAGGATATTACCATGGACCAAATGGTGGGTATGGTGAGTAAGATGGTGACGGGCTGTTTGCATGGCAAGTTTCTATCAGAGAAAAACTTATTACTCTGGTTGGAGGATTCCTAGAAACCTTTGTTATGGTATACGACTGGGGGAGGATATTACCATGGACCAAATGGTGGGTATGGTGAGTAAGATGGTGACGAGCTGTTTTCATGGCAGGTTTCTATCAGAGAAAAACTTATTACTCTGGTTGGAGGATTCCTAGAAACCTTTTTTAGGGTATACGCCAAGGTTTAACACGTTGGTGAAAGGATGGCTAGAATTCCATTTTAAAACAGAGGAGGCTGTGACTATCATAATGCAGGCGAGGTGGCTCTGGGGAACAGCGGTACTTATTTTAAAGAAATGGACTCCTGCGTTCGATCCTAGAGTGTAGAGAATCATCAAACACCCAGTATGGGTTAAGATGTTGGGTCTTGCAATGGAGCTATGGTTGGTGGAAGCTTTCAGAGCTATAAAAAACTGTCTAGGAACTTTTCTTGAGGTCAATGAGCAGTTCAAAACAGACTCAGATCAGACAGTAGCCAATATACTTGTTGAGCTAGTTTTGTCCGAAGGTTTGGCGGAAGAAATTGAGATTGAAGTCGGAAGGAGAAGCCATGTACAAGTATTGGATTATATTGGTGTTCCTTCCTTTGTTCCATATTTCATGTATACGGGCATTTGGAAAATGACTGCAAGCTAAGGTTTCATGGTAAGGAATGGAGAAGAAAGAAGAAGGAAGCTGCAGGGCCGAAGGCAGTGAAGGAATCACAAACAGTCAAAGCTGGTCTTGACCTGGAAGTAAGGGCTCAAGAACAAGTTAGTTCAAAGGAGCTAGAGGGAGCAATTGCTTCTCATAGCACTGTGGGTGTGAAAAATGGACTGGAAGAGTCAAAAATTAGAGGGGGAGAGGACCTTGATCAAGGGTTTTGACCTCACAGTGCTGAAATATATAAGATTATTGAGGACAAGAGATGCAAGGGCATGAAAGGACTGGATACCACACTGGAGTTAAAACCACCTGGTAAGTTATTTTCTTCCTCGAATCAACCGGGTGCTTTAGAAATTTATGAATTTGTCTTCTGATTTATGGCCAGCATTGGAGGTGCATAAAGGAATTCCCAGTAAGAAGGCTAGGAATGGGAAGAAGGTAAAGTAAGGGAAGAGTTTGCCTCTAGAGGATATCCTGGGCTCAGGTAGGGATTTTCTGTTAGAAGGGGGCTCATCTTTATCCAAGTTTCTGCGTGAGGACTCCATTGGGAATTGGGGGTTTCCTTCTCCCTTGAATACAGAAGAGGTTTCTGTAAGACCAGGGCCTTTTAGATACCCCCTGAGGTCACAGAAGGGGGTAGAAACTGTAGAGGGAGAAGGGCAGGAGGGGGGTCCATGCAGAGATGGGGGCAAAAAAGTCTCACACCCTGGAAGGGGAAGAAAGTCCCACATATCCATAGCCCAGAACCAAGCTTTGAGGGAAGTTAAGGAAGGAAGGCAAAGAACCCTTCAAGGGGCTCTTAGAGTGGGGCAAGCCCCTGCAAAGGTATCCTTATGATCTTTATGTCCCTTAATATAAGAGGACTAGGCAAGTCCTCAAAAAAACTTGCCCTGAGCAGGACCAAATGTTATAATGATTCAACAAACTATAGAGGAGGAAAAAAAATCGATTGAAGACCTCTCTAAATCCTGGAGGGATTGGGACATTTTAATTGTTGATGTTGAAGGGCAATCTGGGGGTCTGTTAACAGGTTCGAGATGAAGATCTACAACGCTGATCAACTTTATGTTTTTGGTGTCGGGAATAGGAATAGAAATCTATTCTCAGAAGCTAGGAAAGACCTCAGTAGTCAACATGTATGGGCCATACAAGGAAAGAGTAGCTTTCTGGGAGGAGATTTTGGAGCAGAATTTCCTAAAGTCTACTAATCTAATTTTGGGGGGTGACCTCAAACTAACCCTGCAAAGGGCTGAAATCTGGGGGAACTTTGCCAGAGTGAACCCATTGACAGATTTCTTTATCCACAAATTTGAGATAGCAGGATTAGTTGACGTAGAGCCAATAAAGTTTAACTCCTTGGAGAAGCATGAGGATTGGAGAGGAGAAGGTATCCAAGAGGCTAGACAGATTTATTGTTTTTGAATCTGTGATGAATGAGGCTGGGAGAATAAGGTCCTCGGTAGAGGTGGATGGTGATTCTGACCACCCAATGATGCTTCAAATTGAAACTAAAGGCAGTAAACCTCCCACGGCAAATCTTCAGTTTGCAACTAATATGAAAAAGTTAAGAATGCAGTATCAAACTGGGCCCATATGAAGAGGAGGAGAGATGAGCAGGAGTTAGTTACAGTGGTGAAACAGATAGCAATGGTATATGCCCAGGATTTTGATGGGATTAATTGATGAAAATTCTAGAAATTCTTGAAAATCATTGGAACGGGCTAAGAGGGAACTGCTAGAAGACAAGGAAGCCCGATGGAGACTTAAAAGTAGGGCCCTATGGCTAGTTAGTGGAGATGAAAATAGAAAATACCAAATATTTCCATAATTAGGCAAATCATAGAAAACACATCAATAATATTTGGGAGATCCAAAAGGATGATGGTTCCAAAGAAAGGTCATTCAAAGACGTAGTAGAAATAGGGGTTTCTCATTTAAATGGCTTATACAACGAACAGAACAGTGTAAATACTAAATATAGTAGAGAATCGAGATAGTGAAGATTACCTCCTTCCCAAACTTTGTAGGAGAGGAGAAAAAAACTTTTCTGGTGGAAGAAATGTCCAAAGATGGCATTGAGGCAGTACTGAATTAGGTGAAAAACTCTTTCAAAAGAAGGAAGAGATGGCTGTGGGCATGTGGATGGTAAAAGAAACCCGTGAGGGATTTTCTTTCAGCACTCAACCTATATCCAGATTTTCGATTCCTCTATTTTATAGTCGGTTATTACTTCTGCTGGGCTTATGTATTGTACAGCGGTGTTATGGACAGGTTTTTGGGCCTTTCTGGACATACAAATTGTATATTCTAAATACTCTTTGAAACTGTAAAGTTGTTTGGTGGGGTTTTAAAATCCAGGAGGCATTTTGGCATGGTTATGAGTCTCCTTTTGAGGATACATGTCAAAATATACAGCTCTGTTATGAGTCTAAATTTAGTGAAGGCAGGAATACTCTTTTTGGAGTGTTTTTTGATAGAATATCAAAGACATTTTCTTCAATGAAGACAGTTTGTAAGACATGGATCTATGATAAAGAAGATAGGAAGCATTGGCTTTATGCCTTAGCGTTGTTTTGTTTTTATCTTTTGAAATGCTGAAACATGCATCTGCAAAATGTACACTTTTATATCTAATAAAAGACTATGACTTTTCCCAAGGAGAAAAAAGTATATATGTCACCTGTCTCTGACAAGCAGACTGTAAAGTATTTAATGCATCATCAAAGGCAGCAGCATGGATCCATATCCATAAATACCGAGTCCGATTGTTCTCGTTCTTTTCATCATCATTAATAGCACATCCATCCTTCAAGTCTGTGTTGGTTGTCTCTTTATGCATATTACTAGGAGATGGGCACCACAAATACATCACAGGTGCAATCGAGCCATAAGGGGATCCCCCGACTTTGTTCAACTGTAAATGTTAATTTTTAGATATTGCTCAAATATATACTTTGTTACAATCATATACTAGGTTTTCTGAGGAAAAAAACACAACAAACAGTCTCAATAGGGAACCTATTTCCACAAACTGGCTTACCATAGCAGTCCCATAGCACACTCCATATAATTCAGCTTTTTGCATTTCTGACATGACTGCTACTGACGGTGGTGAAGGCTCTAGTACCNAAAAAAACACAACAAACAGTCTCAATAGGGAACCTATTTCCACAAACTGGCTTACCATAGCAGTCCCATAGCACACTCCATATAATTCAGCTTTTTGCATTTCTGACATGACTGCTACTGACGGTGGTGAAGGCTCTAGTACCATTCTGAGAACATTCAAAAGTGAACCCTGCCAAATATAGATAAGAGAACAAAAATGTAATCAAAATAAAGTAATAAAGACGACAAAAAGGCAGCAAGTGCTTGAACAATGCACCTGTGTATCATGCAAAAGAATGTTTCCTTATGAAATACAAAGTAAATCTGTCGAGTTCAACATCAATCCATGCAGAACAGCAATAGGAAGCAATGACTTAAAGAGGCAGTGATTGCACTTGCCTCAGGACCCTCCAACTGAACAGCGCTGAAGTAGCTTGCATCATGCAGCAGTGCACTCGACTTTGACCATTTCAACACAGCCCTTGATCCTCTGCCTCTGCATTTTAAAGCACTTAAAATCAAGGGGATGCATAGTGAGATCCCTCTAGCCTAAGAAGTTATCACAGTCCAATTTCCTGCTGCAGGAAAAGCGAAGGCTTATCTTTTACCTGTGAGATTTTCAATGGCAATTTTCTAAAATACTTTACCATTGAATTTCAATCAATGTCACCACACTGTGTATACTGAACTACTTGTTTGACCTGAGCATTTGCATGTTGTCTACTGGTCCCAAATTTCAAAGTTCAAAAGTTTACAAAGCTGATCTACACTTTGAGAGAGAAATAAATCCTTCTAGCATTTTAATGATACATTCTCAGGAAGATGCGGTCACTGATTTTAATTTGAGGGTTATTCTGTTCAAATTGGAACCTGTGTCAAACACTTACCACATCTGCAAAATTTGAAACCCGTATCCAACAGAACAGCAATATCTTGCTGCCGGAGTATGTCTGCTTTGAATTCAATTTAATTTGCTTACTTTAATCTTGGTGCATCGTTAACCTAAAATGCAGGATTTTGAACCCATACTTTAGGCAAATAAAATGATGAAAGTTGTATTTTGTATGTAAAGCTGTTTATTGCTGTTATGGCGCACTGTAAGTGTCATAGATGCAGGCAATAAGAAAGCAGAGCGATAAAGCTTGAGAAAATAGGCAGACACAGAGCATATCCAAATTCTGAAACTTGCACAGAATTTTGCAGACCGAGTTTCCGGCATTCTTTTTAATGATGGTGAATTCCCGCAACTGACAATTTTTCTGAAACATAAACTTCTACTAAACACAGCCCGGGCATTCTGTCAAACTCATTATTCTTCAACCACATGAAAGTATGAGATGGTTCATTGATGCTTACCTGCCAAAAAACCCCAAAGGAAGATAATAACCCCATTTCTTAATCATTTTGAATCTCTTGGCATGCCAGACATGCGTTACAAGTCTTGCAGTGCCGTCTCTAGAGTATCCAAAACCACCGTCACTCCCACCTTTGAGCTCAATTCTTCGCCGGACACACCTGCAAAGTTTCTTCAACTTTTCTGCATCCTTATCATGGGCGCTTTCCTCCGCTGTTTTAGTTTTGAAACGATTGGATCTTTTCAGAGCGTCCCGCTTCCTTTTCTTCCAGAGGTTGCCCTTGCGGTTGAGGTAGCTGGTGGTCCTGCGCCGCTGGCCCCGAGGCACAGTAAAATCTTGGGCATCCTCCTCTCTCTTCCTTTTACGGAGCTTCACTCTCTTCTGGATGATAGAATACAATGCTTCCACCTCCGGCGCTCTGGCATCTGCCAGCTTTGTTACATTCACAGCACGAGGAGGAGGACGATGCCGCATTTTGGATTCTCCTCCTTTCTCAATATGAATTTCCCGACTCAAGCAAATATTGGGTGTGTTCAGTAACTCTGTGTTCTGCCCATGGCAACTGGGATTTTATTTGTATAGCCTTTACTTTTTTCTCAATCTCTGCAATGAATATACAATTCTGGGATTCCTTGGGTGTTCTATCTTTCTTTTAACTGCGGATCCTAGGCTGGAATTTTACCTGGTTTCTCGCTCACCAGTGGTCATGAACTGGTAATTAATCCACGCTCTGCAGCAGAGCTTTCAATGTTTAACTGCGCAGCAAGGATCCTTGGTTCCTGCTTAAATGAAAAAAAAGGGAAACTTGCAGACCTCAAATGCTATATGAGCGTTATTTGTTGTGTGTAAAAATCGGAGCGAAAGCCTCCCCAACACTTGTAGGGTTTAGGGTTTTAGGAGTTGCATTGCAAGTAACCAATTTTTTTAGAACTTAAAATTGATTTTAATAGTAACCAGGTCCATGATTTAAATGCTGATAAGCGTCCACATTCTCGCCTGTTGTCTTGAAGCTGTTCGGAGTAGCGTTAAAAGAGGCATCTCTTTGAAGCACTCAGTCAATGAAGATCCTCGAAGAAATACATGAAATATTTGTACTGTTGGAACGATACCTTTCAGTTGCTCGTCGGGATGTGCTAGAGTTTGTACTACTTGGTTCCCGGAGTGGAAAAATAAACTATTAAAATTGATATTTTGTAATTTAAATTTTGATTTTATAATTTTTCACAATGTGTGGATTTGTTTTTTTAATTAGCAATGAAATGAAGTGTCTCTATATTTTGTAATTTAAATTTTCATTTTATAATTTTCAAAATGTGTGGATTTATTTTTTAATTAGTAATGAAGTGTTAGGTAGGATATTAATTGGTCTTATGTATAGGATTGGTGTAGATCCATCTTAATCCAGGATTTATGGAAGAGGGACCAAAACTCTCCAGGTGTAAACCTTTATTAGAGTGAAAAATTTGAGAAAAGGTTTGCACCTCTAAGATTTGATTCCTCGGGACGCTTGATAGATTCGGGTTTCATAGCTCAGATGATTGGGTAGCATGTTTGTTATCCTCCTCACCCGAGTTCAATTCCCACAAAGTGGACATGTTGGTCTGTTACGATAAGGCTAGAAGGGTAGACTTATTGATTCGATTATTTTCCTTTATTATGTTGGCACTATATTATCCTTTATCCTCGAGTTATTTGATAATGACTTTTAACATAATTTGAAAGGAAAATTTCGATGATAAAGAATCAGAAAAAGAACAATACATTAATTTGTGAGAGAACATGGGGAAGCTGAGCATTTTCGGAATATTGGGGGCTCAACAACAAGAGCATCGTATAGACCCATTAAGGGCATCACATGTCACTTACAAGGAATTGAACCTGGGTGGAGAGGGTAACAACCATTCCTCCCAACCATGTGTGTGTGTGTGTGTGTGTTTCCTCCTTGAAGGTCACAGGTTCAAATCCAGAGGGGGGTATGGTATCTACACCTTCGTAGACTTTAGCAATCAAATCATTGCACAGAGGGGGTCCCTTGTCCCACAAACAAAGGGGTGTCATACACCAATTCGGTATCTAGCTTGGTCGTGACCTTAAAATTAGATTATTATTATTTATATAATTGTGTGTGTGTGTAATTTACCTCCATCTAATATATCTCCATGATTTACCTCTACATGTTGTATATATCTAATTATTAATACAGTAGTCCAAGGTTCATGGATCGGGTGGTTAGGTGGATCGTTTGTTCTCCTCCCCACTCGGGTTGAATTCTCATAAGTGACATGTTGGGACGTTGTGATAAGGCTGGAAGGATAGACACCCCCCTTGAGTGGGACCCCCTCATGGGTGTGTCTTTGGATGTCTTGGTCCTTGCGAAGTCATAAGTTTCATGGTAGGTGCTAGCTTGTGAGCTGTTAGCACTAGCTTATGGTTTATAGTGGCAGCCAATCGGATTTTAACCTGAGCCTCGCCCAGGTAATCTCGACAAGTTACTAATTCCCCTAAATCTAAAAAAATACAGTAAATGTTATATCCATGTATACATAGTGTTCATTGCTATGTATATGGTTGGAGTTTTGAATTTGACTATATATATGCCAATGTATACAACGTTTATTTATTATATATGAGGTTTAGAGTATCATGTGTTTGCTCAAGACAAAAAATAAAAGAGTTCAATAGAGGATAGTTGAAAAATGGCAAACTTAGAAACCAAGAGGAGGACTTAAAAAAATTGTTTAGCCCTTTTTCTTTTTTCTTTTTTTAAAGTAAGTATTTTTTTGTTATGTGTGTGACAACATCTCCTCCATGTTGGGTCATAAAGTGCCTCTTAGCACAATTAAGACTAAATGTTATTAAAAAACATATGACCCCACTGGATCAGGTAGCCTCAGTGATGACCACAAGGGACATCGACTTTCTTGTGGACACTATTTAGGTTGAAATCATATTTTGGTCCTCGAGTAAGACTTAAAATTGCTTTTTATTGGCTAAGAACTCATCTTCCAAGGGACACTAACTTTCTTGTGGATACTATTTAGGTTGAAGTCACATTTTGGTCTTGAAGTAAGACTTAAAATTGTTTTTGATTGGCTAATAGCTCATATTCCTTGGGCATAAGGAAACAAGTTGACAACCCAAGACCCATAAGCATTTGGAAGGAGTGAAAGTCTACACCCTTATGGACCACCAACAAGTTATTTCAAGTGTCGTAGTTTTCCTTGAATAACGGTGATGAGTCGGCCTGCATTCGCTGATAGCAACAGTAATGATTGTCCTCACTATCGATTGACAACTAAATTATGATCACTTTTTGATCCGTCGGGATTTTTCGAATGACTATGGTTGAGTTTTTAACTTAGCATGCATTAATTGACCATCGGGAAACTTAACGAAAGAGTGAGAAAAGAAATGAATTATACAGCCATTAACATAATTTCAGATCTGAAAAGCAATGAAAACAGCAAACCATAATGCACAGAGGTTGATAACGGAGTTCGGCAACTTTGCCTACGTCTCCGGGCCTTTTCTCTTGTGGGGGAGGCTTCTTGATTTCTTTTCAAAAGCTTATTAGTACATCTTTACAATTGTCGATTGGCTCCTAGACTGATCTGGTCTTGTTCGCCATGATCTCTAGAATCTTGCACAACTTACGGCACTTGAAACGGATATACCGAACTCTCAGAAATCGTCCGACAGCATCTCTACCTCAACAGCTTCCTTGCCTCAAACTGGCTTAGACCTGGCTTTGCCTCAGCATCTTTGCTCTCCAAAACCGTCCAAAAGCTTTCCAAAGGCTTTAAAATCTGACCAAATGGCCTCAACATGGCCTTCGTTAAATAGTTGGGAAAGTTGGTTTCAATCTCCAACTTCCTCCCAAGAATTAGGCTTTAAAAAAGCCCAATAACTCCCAATTATAATAAAAATGGGTTTAATTCATATAAAAAGACCAAAGTGGTTATAAAACCCACTTATAACTATAATGTAGTTTGAAAACGGGCATAAGCCCCCAAATCTGGCACGCGCCCCTTAAAATTACGCGCTCTTGGTCACATGGTAGGATATAAAACCGTGGGTTATAACCCGTTACAAAACCGTTTAACCAAAACTTTAACCGCGCCATTTAAACACGGTATGGTCATATGTCATTTGGTCCCGCGACCACGGGCTATACCCTGCGCACACAAACTTTGGTAACGGTAAACTTTGGTAACCGTTGGTTAAACCGCGCATATAACGGTCAAAACCCCCCCCCCCGCGGTCACATAACTATACATATAACCATAGGATTGTGGGTCGGGGCTAAGCCCCGGCCCGACAACCCAACGTATATACTGTCCAAACGAAATTAAATATAATGTTTTCCGTTTACATAATAAGAACTATACGGTGGTCCAATGGTTAGGCGGCGTGTACAACAGCGTTACGGAGGGGGAGGTCCGGGGTTCGAATCCCCCGGGCCACAAATACTTTTGACCTAGCCGTCATTGGCTAAACCCAGGGTGCCACGTGGCAGCCCGTGATTGGGCCACGTGGCACCATAACAATCAATCAAACCTTGACACGTGTCGGCTTCTGATTAGTCCACGTCATCTGCCACGTCAGCTCTGTCGTACGCCACGTCATCTGCCCGGTCAGCCTTCCACGTCATCCGCCGTACGATGCTGACGTCATCCCATGCCACGTGTCACCCTTCCAGTGGTGACACGTGTCACCTCGGGATTGGTCCAACCGTACGTTGAAAATGTCAAAACTGCCTGACACGTGTCGCCTTCCGGTGCTGCCACGTGTCCTGTATGACTCTGCCACGTGTCGTCGTACGGACCTGCCACGTGTCCCTGTACGGACTGACACGTGTCATGTACGGACTGTACGGACAGGTACAGTCAGCATCCCAAAATTTTCCCTGTTTGCCTTGGCGGACAGAATGCGATATCTTCTTCATACGGACTCCGTTTGACATAAAAATTATACCACCGGAATCAGGAAGACGAGCCGGACGTAATGGTGTTGGTTTCGTCGGATTCCGAGCACTTTCATTTTTGAGCATTTTTCATGCCCTGACAGCCTGCTGAATCCGATTTCGGATCACTTTTCCCACCTTAAAAAAATAAAGAGAATAATAATAATAATAATAATAATAATAAAGGAAAGAAAAAAGATATAAATCCTTGATAATTAAAAGAAAAAAAATTAAAACGAAATTTAGGAAAGATACGAAAGCTACACATTATTGTATTCCATTCAATGCAATGTAGGTGTATTCCATTCAATGCAATGTATTTGTGATGATTCGCATAGAGACGTTAGCAAAGGGTTAAATCTTATTGAGTGTAAATGTGTTGTTTAGTAATGCCATTGACAAAAACCTACAAAAAGGTACAGGGAATATGGGAGGCAATTATAAAGGATGGATATGCGTTAAGCCACCCTTCTTCCTTCTTATTTCATATCCATTCGTTGCAATCTCATCTCCTTTCTCTTAGCTTCCCTTCATTTTTGTTACAATTTACAAAAGAAATAGTGCAAGTGATACACAAAGTATATACAAAGAACCTAGTGAAATTCAACTGACGAAAACTAGAGATTTGATTATATTATTACAAGTTTTCGAGCATGTAACTGGTTATTTCGGCCCATAAAATGAGATTGAAAAATATGGGTTTTGGGTTATTCCAATTAAAAGAATGCAAGAGACGGCTATAAGTAATAACAAGGGGAAGTTGTGTAGCAGCTAGTCCCTACCTTCGCTTATCTAATACAATGACTCGTTACAATTTGAACATTGAAAAAACAAGAATTTTCGATGGAGTCACATGTTTTTAGTGATCATCATTTTCTAGTGTGATTATTCCAAGACCTTGTGATTTCCTTAAAATAGCTCTTTCATATGGGAACTAGTTACTCCATCGGAATCATAGAATCAATCATTGAGATCCTCTGCCATGTTGATGTTAGAATAAACCTAGTGTCACTCGTTATATATATTGTTTTTGTTATAGCTATACACTTGTGCTACTCAGGAATCCAAGCTACATGCATTAGCAATACAATGATACATAGCTCTAGGCTTGTTCGATGAGCTTAGTATCACTTATCTAATATAGTGCCTCATTACAATTTTAACATTGAAAAAACGAGAATTTTCAATGGAGCAACATGCTTTTAGAGATTGTCATTATATGGCGTGATTATTCCAAGACCACTCATGATCTCCTTAGAATAGATATTTCATATGGGAACTAGTTACTCCATTGAAATTAATCACTAAGGTCCTCTGCCATGCAGATTGAGCCGAAAGGTGCTCTACAACCCAGTATGGGGGAGAAGTTGTCACGTGGGTGATGTTAGATTTCAAAATTTTAAAAAATTTAAATTCGACTCAATTAAAAGATCAATTAAAAAAGTCACGCATTTTTATATATACCAGCATAGATCCATCTTAACCCTAGATCTATCAAGCGCCGAAAGGGATCAAATCTCTCGAGGTGAAAACCTTTTTTAGAGTGCAAAACTTGAGAAAAGGTTAAAGGTTTGCACCTCGAGAAGTTTGATCCCTCTCGGCG